>JAWQFJ010034191.1:0-2500 GCA_034096865.1 Theodoxus fluviatilis | reverse complement strand
CCTCAAATCTGTGCTCTAAAACTGCACACTTTGCAGTCTCTTCCCCTCCTGTCTACTCCTTAATTTAATGTGTAAATTTGAACATTTAACACCCTCATATGTTCATATGAACGGCTTTTGTTTTCTTCCAGTTCTGAATTTTAACAATGAGTATTGTTAAGATGGTTTGAACAGTCTGTTATACATCATCATCAAACTTCATTTTATTCATGCATTTCCCTGTGTTAAACTTAAAAAGTATTGTAGAATTAGGTTTCTATCACAGGGATTCACATACCTTTGTCTCATGTGTCCAATACTGTTGATAAACTTGTATTGAAGCAGCCATAACAGTTACAGGTACTGTCATTGTCTTCAGTCAGAACTTGGTTGCTTTCAAATGAAATTTATCAATTGGTGAACAAACAAGCTTCAGCTATACATTTGGTTTGTTGACTGTTGCTTTGTTGGTGGTTGTGTGTAGGGTTTTGTACAACTGTCACCACAACTGCTGACATTTTTCCTTCTGCCTGCCTGTGTACAGCAGTGGGCAGCAAGGAATGGGAATGGCAGCCAACCAGATGTCTTGGATGAACCAGCAGCAGGAGATGCAGCTCCATGCCACTGCTGAGCAGACTTACAGCCGCCACCCCTAGATGACCCCAGTGCCCATGTGAGTGACTAGAGGTCATCTGTGTTGGGAGACACCATATAGTATGTTTGTAGAGAGGCTTCAAACATCACCTAATGTGTGAGACCTCAGGCGTCACCTACTGTGTGAGACCGCAGACGGTTGTGAGGAACTTTAGGCTGTATACATGCCACGAGAAATCTCAGACTGTATGTATCAAGAGATCTCTGACTTTCAGTGCAGTGACAGACCTCATATGATGTGTTTTGTGAGGGACATCACATCATGGGTAGTTAGAGACGTCATACTGTGTGTTGTGTGAATCTACTGTGCATTGTGAGATGTCATACATACTGTGCATTGTTTCAGATGTCACACTGTGTAGTGAGATATATCAGACTATGTATATAGTAAGAGACTGTGTTATGAGAGATGTTAGACTGTGTATTGTGAGAGACTTCAAAGTCTATAGTGATGGTATGTTTAGGAACTAAGGAAGAGAAGCAGTCGGCCCTGCTCAAAATAGCTCAAGCTATTTACTGATAACAGTCCCAATGTGATAATAATAACATGCTAATGCTTAATGCTGCAAGGGTTTGACTAATATCTGAATTACACAATGTCTGTGCTAGAGTTAAGATAAGCACTGCTTTCTTCAGTCTTTGTATTGTAATGACATAATGTTGCATCAATACAACACCAGTCATAGAGCTGCAAATAATTTGTCAAGGGACACAATCATGTGATGTGTTCAAGGAGTTACCTCCCTTGCCTGTGCCTTCCCTGCAGGTCTGGAAGCATGGAGGGGGAGATGGAGGGAAGCAACATCAGTGAGTTCTCCAGTCCTGAGGTGCACCAGGCCCACTACTACCAGCACCAGCAGCATGCCACCAAGACTGCGCACCTAGGTCGCTATCAATATATTTTCCTGCCTGGTGATGTTGATTATGATGGTGATGAATCAGTGAGTCTAGTGCTGCCACCCCCCCCCCCCCTTTCCTTGCTGTTGAAGGAACAGACTGATAAGATCTTATTGATAGTGTGCCCCATTGTTGCTAACTTGTATCCATCACTTGTGGCTAGCTGTGAACAGCACTGGATTACATTTCAACAATTGCTAATTCCTATTCTTCACTTATCTTTATGTAACCTGCTCCAACAAATTTGGCAGGAGTGTTTCAGAAAGAAATAATTAGTTCAAGTACTCAGGATGGCCTAAACTTGAATTTTCACCTGTCACTATCATTCACATGGAAAACTGAAATTGACTTCTGGAGGAAACTGGTCATACAAGCACTACATCTGAGGTTGTGCAAGTGTAATCTTAGGTAAATAGTGAGTTATTTCCACAATGCCTTGAAGGGCCAGGTGTCAATGAACAATGGAGGAACATCAATAAGTGTTTCTCTTTCCTTGACCCGTAGTGACTATCAGTTGGAGCAGGTTGCAGCCTTGTTGCTTGCATGTGTGACTTGTTGATTGCCAACACTGCTAACACTGGTCACACATTTTCTTGCATGCAGACCAGGCTGCCTATGGCACGCCCCAAATGAGTAAGTCTCTCCTGCCCACCACTGTCTGTCTGTGTCTGCCCACTGCAGTACCTGAGCAGATTCTGTCAGAATTGGCCCCCTGCTGCAGTTGATGCTCATGCAGAGTTTATCAATATTCAGATACAAAATGTTTACAGAAATGAACTGCTATTTTTGCTTGATTTATGATTTGAGATTGAATTCTAAGTCAGTAATATTTCTGGATGTTCTGATGCACAAAATGTTAAATGAGTGAATTTCTCAGTTTCAAGTAGGTTATGCGTTCATGTGGTTCTCATGATAAATCATTTTGATGTATCAGATGTGTTTGTTTTATCCTTGAATTTTGATTTACGAA
>JAWQFJ010034190.1:17500-20658 GCA_034096865.1 Theodoxus fluviatilis | reverse complement strand
GGTGCCTGATCACGTAGGGATACCTTACTTGGGTGCCTGATCACGTAGGGACACCTTACTTGGGTGCCTGATCACGTAGGGACACCTTACTTGGGTGCCTGATCACGTAGGGATACCTTACTTGGGTGCCTGATCACGTAGGGATACCTTACTTGGGTGCCTGATCACGTAGGGATACCTTACTTGGGTGCCTGATCACGTAGGGACACCTTACTTGGGTGCCTGATCACGTAGGGACACCTTACTTGGGTGCCTGATCACGTAGGGACACCTTACTTGGGTGCCTGATCACGTAGGGATACCTTACTTGGGTGCCTGATCACGTAGGGATACCTTACTTGGGTGCCTGATCACGTAGGGATACCTTACTTGGGTGCCTGATCACGTAGGGATACCTTACTTGGGTGCCTGATCACGTAGGGACACCTTACTTGGGTGCCTGATCACGTAGGGATACCTTACTTGGGTGCCTGATCACGTAGGGATACCTTACTTGGGTGCCTGATCACGTAGGGATACCTTACTTGGGTGCCTGATCACGTAGGGATACCTTACTTGGGTGCCTGATCACGTAGGGATACCTTACTTGGGTGCCTGATCACGTAGGGATACCTTACTTGGGTGCCTGATCACGTAGGGACACCTTACTTGGGTGCCTGATCACGTAGGGATACCTTACTTGGGTGCCTGATCACGTAGGGATACCTTACTTGGGTGCCTGATCACGTAGGGACACCTTACTTGGGTGCCTGATCACGTAGGGATACCTTACTTGGGTGCCTGATCACGTAGGGATACCTTACTTGGGTGCCTGATCACGTAGGGATACCTTACTTGGTGCCTGATCACGTAGGGATACCTTACTTGGGTGCCTGATCACGTAGGGATACCTTACTTGGGTGCCTGATCACGTAGGGATACCTTACTTGGGTGCCTGATCACGTAGGGATACCTTACTTGGGTGCCTGATCACGTAGGGATACCTTACTTGGGTGCCTGATCACGTAGGGATACCTTACTTGGTTCCTGATCACGTAGGGATACCTTACTTGGGTGCCTGATCACGTAGGGATACCTTACTTGGGTGCCTGATCACGTAGGGATACCTTACTTGGATGCCTGATCACGTAGGGATACCTTACTTGGGTGCCTGATCACGTAGGGACACCTTACTTGGGTGCCTGATCACGTAGGGATACCTTACTTGGGTGCCTGATCACGTAGGGATACCTTACTTGGGTGCCTGATCACGTAGGGATACCTTACTTGGGTGCCTGATCACGTAGGGATACCTTACTTGGATGCCTGATCACGTAGGGACACCTTACTTGGGTGCCTGATCACGTAGGGATACCTTACTTGGGTGCCTGATCACGTAGGGATACCTTACTTGGGTGCCTGATCACGTAGGGATACCTTACTTGGGTGCCTGATCACGTAGGGATACCTTACTTGGGTGCCTGATCACGTAGGGACACCTTACTTGGGTGCCTGATCACGTAGGGACACCTTACTTGGGTGCCTGATCACGTAGGGATACCTTACTTGGGTGCCTGATCACGTAGGGATACCTTACTTGGGTGCCTGATCACGTAGGGATACCTTACTTGGGTGCCTGATCACGTAGGGATACCTTACTTGGGTGCCTGATCACGTAGGGATACCTTACTTGGGTGCCTGATCACGTAGGGACACCTTACTTGGGTGCCTGATCACGTAGGGACACCTTACTTGGTGCCTGATCACGTAGGGATACCTTACTTGGGTGCCTGATCACGTAGGGATACCTTACTTGGGTGCCTGATCACGTAGGGATACCTTACTTGGGTGCCTGATCACGTAGGGACACCTTACTTGGGTGCCTGATCACGTAGGGACACCTTACTTGGATGCCTGATCACGTAGGGATACCTTACTTGGGTGCCTGATCACGTAGGGATACCTTACTTGGGTGCCTGATCACGTAGGGACACCTTACTTGGGTGCCTGATCACGTAGGGACACCTTACTTGGGTGCCTGATCACGTAGGGACACCTTACTTGGGTGCCTGATCACGTAGGGACACCTTACTTGGATGCCTGATCACGTAGGGATACCTTACTTGGGTGCCTGATCACGTAGGGACACCTTACTTGGATGCCTGATCACGTAGGGATACCTTACTTGGGTGCCTGATCACGTAGGGATACCTTACTTGGGTGCCTGATCACGTAGGGATACCTTACTTGGGTGCCTGATCACGTAGGGACACCTTACTTGGGTGCCTGATCACGTAGGGATACCTTACTTGGGTGCCTGATCACGTAGGGATACCTTACTTGGGTGCCTGATCACGTAGGGATACCTTACTTGGATGCCTGATCACGTAGGGATACCTTACTTGGGTGCCTGATCACGTAGGGATACCTTACTTGGGTGCCTGATCACGTAGGGATACCTTACTTGGGTGCCTGATCACGTAGGGACACCTTACTTGGGTGCCTGATCACGTAGGGATACCTTACTTGGGTGCCTGATCACGTAGGGATACCTTACTTGGGTGCCTGATCACGTAGGGATACCTTACTTGGGTGCCTGATCACGTAGGGATACCTTACTTGGATGCCTGATCACGTAGGGACACCTTACTTGGATGCCTGATCACGTAGGGACACCTTACTTGGGTGCCTGATCACGTAGGGACACCTTACTTGGATGCCTGATCACGTAGGGATACCTTACTTGGGTGCCTGATCACGTAGGGATACCTTACTTGGGTGCCTGATCACGTAGGGATACCTTACTTGGGTGCCTGATCACGTAGGGACACCTTACTTGGATGCCTGATCACGTAGGGACACCTTACTTGGGTGCCTGATCACGTAGGGATACCTTACTTGGGTGCCTGATCACGTAGGGATACCTTACTTGGATGCCTGATCACGTAGGGACACCTTACTTGGATGCCTGATCACGTAGGGACACCTTACTTGGGTGCCTGATCACGTAGGGATACCTTACTTGGATGCCTGATCACGTAGGGATACCTTACTTGGATGCCTGATCACGTAGGGATACCTTACTTGGATGCCTGATCACGTAGGGATACCTTACTTGGGTGCCTGATCACGTAGGGATACCTTACTTGGGTGCCTGATCACGTAGGGATACCTTACTT
>JAWQFJ010034190.1:0-12500 GCA_034096865.1 Theodoxus fluviatilis | reverse complement strand
CACTTATTGAGTCAGTCCCACACAGCCCTACACACACAGACCACTCACCTAGTGAGTCAGTCCCACACAGCCCTACACAGACAGACCACTCACTTATTGAGTCAGTCCCACACAGCCCTACACAGACAGACCACTCACTTATTGAGTCAGTCCCACACAGCCCTACACAGACAGACCACTCACTTATTGAGTCAGTCCCACACAGCCCTACACACACAGACCACTCACCTAGTGAGTCAGTCCCACACAGCCCTACACAGACAGACCACTCACTTATTGAGTCAGTCCCACACAGCCCTACACAGACAGACCACTCACTTATTGAGTCAGTCCCACACAGCCCTACACACACAGACCACTCACCTAGTGAGTCAGTCCCACACAGCCCTAAACACACAGACCACTCACCTAGTGAGTCAGTCCCACACAGCCCTTCACACACAGACCACTCACATTGTGAGTCAGTCCCACACAGCCCTACACACACAGACCACTCACATTGTGAGTCAGTCCCACACAGCCCTACACACACACAGACCACTCACATTGTGAGTCAGTCCCACACAGCCCTACACACACAGACCACTCACTTATTGAGTCAGTCCCACACAGCCCTACACACACAGACCACTCACCTAGTGAGTCAGTCCCACACAGCCCTACACACACAGACCACTCACATTGTGAGTCAGTCCCACACAGCCCTACACACACAGACCACTCACTTATTGAGTCAGTCCCACACAGCCCTACACACACAGACCACTCACCTAGTGAGTCAGTCCCACACAGCCCTACACACACAGACCACTCACCTAGTGAATCAGTCCCACACAGCCCTACACACACAGACCACTCACATTGTGAGTCAGTCCCACACAGCCCTACACACACAGACCACTCGCTTATTGAGTCAGTCCCACACAGCCCTACACACACAGACCACTCACCTAGTGAGTCAGTCCCACACAGCCCTACACACACAGATCACTCACCTAGTGAGTCAGTCCCACACAGCCCTACACAGACAGACCACTCACTTATTGAGTCAGTCCCACACAGCCCTACACACACAGACCACTCACTTATTGAGTCAGTCCCACACAGCCCTACACAGACAGACCACTCACTTATTGAGTCAGTCCCACACAGCCCTACACACACAGACCACTCACTTATTGAGTCAGTCCCACACAGCCCTACACACACAGACCACTCACATTGTGAGTCAGTCACACACAGCCCTACACACACAGACCACTCACCTAGTGAGTCAGTCCCACACAGCCCTACACACACAGACCACTCACTTATTGAGTCAGTCCCACACAGTCCTACACACACAGACCACTCACATTGTGAGTCAGTCCCACACAGCCCTACACACACAGACCACTCACCTAGTGAGTCAGTCCCACACAGCCCTACACACACAGACCACTCACCTAGTGAGTCAGTCCCACACAGCCCTACACACACAGACCACTCACCTAGTGAGTCAGTCCCACACAGCCCTACACACACAGACCACTCACATTGTGAGTCAGTCCCACACAGGCCTACACACTCAGACCACTCACCTAGTGAGTTAGTCCCACACACACAGACCACTCACCTAGTGAGTTAGTCTCACACAGTCCTACACACACAGACCACTCACATTGTGAGTCAGTCCCACAGTCCTACACAGACCACTCACCTAGTGAGTCAGTCCCACACAGCCCTACACACACAGACCACTCACATTGTGAGTCAGTCCCACACAGCCCTACACACACAGACCACTCACCTAGTGAGTCAGTCCCACACAGCCCTACACAGACAGACCACTCACCTAGTGAGTCAGTCCCACACAGCCCTACACACACAGACCACTCACCTAGTGAGTCAGTCCCACACAGCTCTACACACACAGACCACTCACCTAGTGAGTCAGTCCCACACAGCCCTACACACACAGACCACTCACATTGTGAGGCAGTCTCACACAGCCCTACACACACAGACCACTCACCTAGTGAGTCAGTCCCACACAGCCCTACACACACAGACCACTCACATTGTGAGTCAGTCCCACACAGCCCTACACACACAGACCACTCACATTGTGAGTCAGTCCCACACAGCCCTACACACACACAGACCACTCACCTAGTGAGTCAGTCCCACACAGCCCTACACACACAGACCACTCATCTAGTGAGTCAGTCCCACACAGCCCTACACACTCAGACCACTCACCTAGTGAGTTAGTCCCACACACACAGACCACTCACCTAGTGAGTTAGTCTCACACAGCCCTACACACACAGACCACTCACATTGTGAGTCAGTCCCACACAGCCCTACACACACAGACCACTCACTTATTGAGTCAGTCCCACACAGCCCTACACAGACCACTCACCTAGTGAGTCAGTCCCACACAGCCCTACACACACAGACCACTCACCTAGTGAGTCAGTCCCACACAGCCCTACACACACAGACCACTCACTTATTGAGTCAGTCCCACACAGCCCTACACAGACAGACCACTCACTTATTGAGTCAGTCCCACACAGCCCTACACACACAGACCACTCACTTATTGAGTCAGTCCCACACAGCCCTACACACACAGACCACTTACATTGTGAGTCAGTCACACACAGCCCTACACAACAGACCACTCACCTAGTGAGTCAGTCCCACACAGCCCTACACACACAGACCACTCACTTATTGAGTCAGTCCCACACAGTCCTACACACACAGACCACTCACATTGTGAGTCAGTCCCACACAGCCCTACACACACAGACCACTCACCTAGTGAGTCAGTCCCACACAGCCCTACACACACAGACCACTCACATTGTGAGTCAGTCCCACACAGCCCTACATACACAGACCACTCACCTAGTGAGTCAGTCCCACACAGCCCTACACACACAGACCACTCACCTAGTGAGTCAGTCCCACACAGCCCTACACACACAGACCACTCACCTAGTGAGTCAGTCCCACACAGCCCTACACACACAGACCACTCACTTACTGAGTCAGTCCCACACAGCCCTACACACACAGACCACTCACCTAGTGAGTCAGTCTCACACAGCCCTACACACACAGACCACTCACCTAGTGAGTCAGTCCCACACAGCCCTACACACACAGACCACTCACCTAGTGAGTCAGTCTCACACAGCCCTACACACACAGACCACTCACCTAGTGAGTCAGTCCCACACAGTCCTACACACACAGACCACTCACCTAGTGAGTCAGTCCCACACAGCCCTACACACACAGACCACTCACCTAGTGAGTCAGTCCCACACAGCCCTACACACACAGACCACTCACTTACTGAGTCAGTCCCACACAGCCCTACACACACAGACCACTCACCTAGTGAGTCAGTCTCACACAGCCCTACACACACAGACCACTCACCTAGTGAGTCAGTCCCACACAGCCTTACACACACAGACCACTCACCTAGTGAGTCAGTCTCACACAGCCCTACACACACAGACCACTCACCTAGTGAGTCAGTCCCACACAGTCCTACACACACAGACCACTCACCTAGTGAGTCAGTCCCACACAGCTCTACACACACAGACCACTCACCTAGTGAGTCAGTCCCACACACACAGACCACTCACTTAGTGAGTTAGTCTCACACAGTCCTACACACACAGACCACTCACATTGTGAGTCAGTCCCACAGTTCTACACAGACCACTCACCTAGTGAGTCAGTCCCACACAGCCCTACACACACAGACCACTCACATTGTGAGTCAGTCCCACACAGCCCTACACACACAGACCACTCACCTAGTGAGTCAGTTCCACACAGCCCTATACACCCAGACCACTCACATTGTGAGTCAGTCCCACAGTCCTACACAGACCACTCACATTGTGAGTCAGTCCCACACAGCCCTACACACACAGACCACTCACTTATTGAGTCAGTCCCACACAGCCCTTCACACACAGACCACTCACCTAGTGAGTCAGTCCCACACAGCCCTACACACACAGACCACTCACCTAGTGAGTCAGTCCCACACAGCCCTACACACACAGACCACTCACCTAGTGAGGCAGTCCCACACAGCTCTACACACACAGACCACTCACCTAGTGAGTCAGTCCCACACAGCCCTACACACACAGACCACTCACATTGTGAGGCAGTCTCACACAGCCCTACACACACAGACCACTCACCTAGTGAGTCAGTCCCACACAGCCCTACACACACAGACCACTCACATTGTGAGTCAGTCCCACACAGCCCTACACACACAGACCACTCACATTGTGAGTCAGTCCCACACAATCCCACACAGACCACTCACTTATTGAGTCAGTCCCACACAGCCCTACACACTCAGACCACTCACCTAGTGAGTTAGTCCCACACACACAGACCACTCACCTAGTGAGTTAGTCTCACACAGCCCTACACACACAGACCACTCACATTGTGAGTCAGTCCCACACAGCCCTACACACACAGACCACTCACCTAGTGAGTCAGTCCCACACAGCCCTACACACACAGACCACTCACATTGTGAGTCAGTCCCACACAGCCCTACACACACAGACCACTCACATTGTGAGTCAGTCCCACACAATCCCACACAGACCACTCACTTATTGAGTCAGTCCCACACAGCCCTACACACACAAACCACTCACCTAGTGAGTCAGTCCACACAGCCCTACACACACAGACCACTCACCTAGTGAGTCAGTCCCACACAGCGCTACACACACAGACCACTCACCTAGTGAGTCAGTCCCACACAGCCCTACACACACAGACCACTCACCTAGTGAGTCAGACCCACACAGCCCTACACACACAGACCACTCACCTAGTGAGTCAGTCCCACACAGCCCTACACACACAGACCACTCACCTAGTGAGTCAGACCCACACAGCCCTACACACACAGACCACTCACCTAGTGAGTCAGTCCCACACAGCCCTACACACACAGAACACTCACTTATTGAGTCAGTCCCACACAGCCCTACACACACAGACCACTCACCTAGTGAGTCAGTCCCACACAGCCCTACACACACAGACCACTCACATTGTGAGTCAGTCCCACACAGCTCTACACACACAGACCACTCACATTGTGAGTCAGTCCACACAGCCCTACACACACAGACCACTCACATTGTGAGTCAGTCCCACACAATCCCACACAGACCACTCACTTATTGAGTCAGTCCCACACAGCCCTATACACACAAACCACTCACCTAGTGAGTCAGTCCACACAGCCCTACACACACAGACCAGTCACCTAGTGAGTCAGTCCCACACAGCCCTACACACACAGACCACTCACCTAGTGAGTCAGTCCCACACAGCCCTACACACACAGACCACTCACATTGTGAGTCAGTCCCACACAGCCCTACACACAGACCACTCACATTGTGAGTCAGTCCCACACAGCCCTACACACACAGACCACTCACCTAGTGAGTCAGTCCCACACAGCCCTACACACACAGACCACTCACATTGTGAGTCAGTCCCCCACAGCCCTACACACACAGACCACTCACCTAGTGAGTCAGTCCCACACAGCCCTACACACACAGACCACTCACCTAGTGAGTCAGTCCCACACAGTCCCACACAGACCACACACTTATTGAGTCAGTCCCACACAGCCCTACACACACAGACCACTCACCTAGTGAGTCAGTCCACACAGCCGTACACACACAGACCACTCACCTAGTGAGTCAGTCCCACACAGCCCTACACACACAGACCACTCACATTGTGAGTCAGTCCCACACAGCCCTACATACACAGACCACTCACCTAGTGAGTCAGTCCCACACAGCCCTACACACACAGACCACTCACCTAGTGAGTCAGTCCCACACAGGCCTACACACACAGACTACTCACCTAGTGAGTCAGTCCCACACAGCCCTACACACACAGACCACTCACCTAGTGAGTCAGTCCCACACAGCCCTACACACACAGACCACTCACCTAGTGAGTCAGTCCCACACAGCCCTACACACACAGACCACTCACCTAGTGAGTCAGTCCCACACAGCCACACAGACCACTCACCTAGTGAGTCAGTCCCACACAGCCCTACACACACAGACCACTCACATTGTGAGTCAGTCCCACACAGCCCTACATACACAGACCACTCACATTGTGAGTCAGTCCCACACAGCCACACAGACCACTCACCTCAGACTTGAGGTAGGCAGCAGTGCCTTTAGGTGCACCAACGATGACGTAGGGGACGCGGTCTCCAAGCTGGGGTGCACTGCCTGGGTCACGCACGCGCATGCGATTTGCCAGCTCAACGTGTGCTTGTTTTGCAGTGTACTCACTGTCCGTCTTGGTCAGCTCCTTGCTGATGACCAGCTGCGAGATGTCGATGCGGTTGCACAGCAGGTCTGAGATGGTCTGTTTGGCATATTCCACAGCTCCATTGGGGTCCCTGCAGCAAGAGACAGATACAGTTCAGTTCCCAGTCACAACAATCAGGCCTGATGAGTTGCAGTTTCACGTTTCATGTGTAAGGGTCACGTGTACAGATCATATGTACTTGTCGCATGTACGGGTCATGAGTACAGGTCACGTGTACAGGTCACATGTACAGGTCATGTGTATGAGTCACGTGTACGGGTCGCATATACAGGTCGCGTGTACAGGTCGCGAGTATGGGTCACGTGTATGGTCAAGTGCATGTTTCGCTTACACAGGTTACGTTCACAGGTCACGTTTATGGGTCTTGTGCACAGGTCATGCAAACTGTTTTGCAAGTAAACGGTCAGTTATTCAGGCCTATAAGACATCTCCCATCCGACTAATAAACAAGGTCATGACATATCTATTATGCCATCCAAAACAGTAATTCCCATTTCAGTATAAGAAGCGGAACATGCTCTCTTAGTTGAAACACCAGACGGTATTCATGCTCTGCATCCTTTACAAATGTAAGCACAAGATGACTGAAGTCTATAACACACTGAGCAAGAGCAAGTAACTTCTGCACAGACAAAAAAAAAATATCCATCTGTCCTGCCCTGTAGTAGGAACATCCTCGTATCACTCTCACGACAGACTGAGTGGCATGGGAAGGAACCATGACACTAGGAAAGACCAGTGCGAGTAGTGGACGTGCTTCACAATCCTGAATATCCCGGTATGAAAGGTCAAAAGTAATGGCATGAAAACTTGTGTTGTCAGTGAATTGACAATGTGGACACACTTTGCCAGGGACCTCAATAGCACTTGGACACTGGAGAGTTCACCAGGAGATTGCAAGTTTGGTGCCTGCCTGAGGTAATGAAAAGTTTTCTCTTGCACAAGACGTGCAGTTCTGTTTAAGGGGGGACATGGCGTACAAAAACGGATTAATAGAAAATAAATCATAACTCAGCAAATATGAAAGCTATACTAATGAAATTTTATACAGAATACAAACACACTGGAAGGTATATTTAAACAAAATTTTATTGCTGAAGACTTAGTTGTTCTTGTGTTATAGCAAAATAACTGAAAAATAAACATACCAATTTTCTCCCCTCCGTGAAATTTTAATTAATAACCTTTTTATGATCAACAATGATTGTAAACAAAGAAGAAGGTCTATATTATTCAATAAGATATAATAAGTGGATTACTAACACTTCTAAATAATTTTAGTGAAATTTAGAACAAGTAACCAAAAAATGTGCTCCGGGCATAACATAATTAAATTTTTACAAAAATTAAGCAAATTCAGCTACACCTTTCTGATTGGTCTTATTGAATGCAATATTTATTCATAAATATACACACACAATTTCAGAAAGCTATCTCAATCCTAAGTGACTTTATTTTTGGGGAGAAAATCACTACCGTAGAAATAAAAACCACATTATGAGAAAATTGACTTTAAAGTTTGAGAAAGATTAAACGTTAACTACAACTGAACCATAACAGATACAATTTAATAACATAACTCATTGAATGTGTCGTTTATTTGTTATCATTGTAGCAAACTTTCAACTTATTATCTTAATTCAAAATATCAGGATAATTAGGTGAAAAGCATCACCTGTAGCAAAACATTCCCGTTTTCTGTAAGAATCGCGTAATCACGGCAACTTCCGCCGTGATAACAGCTTCGTTCAGTGCCGTGTCTGTAGATGAGAACGCGATCGCTGTTGTATCACAACCTCCAGAGGCTGTTGACACGACTTAATTTCTTTTCTGGGCTTGCTTTTTCCGTCCATTTCTGCATCTTCCGTGGAATTGTCTCGATCGAGATAGCGCGAACTTTCGCGCGCTGTAAGCACACTTCGGAAAGAACCGATGTTTGCTTCGGCGGCCGACGTTCAGGCCGGAAACAGCCGAAGTACGGTTCGGCCGTTTCCGCCTACCACTTCCGCCAGTCGAAGTACGGTTCGGCCGTTTCCGCCAGCCACTTCCGCCTGATCACGCTGTGATCACGCACACAAGCGGCCAATCAGAGCCTAGCTGAGAGACAGGCCGTTATTTCGAAGCTTTCCATTGGTTTGCACTGGCCTCCGATTTGTACTTCGTGTGCCTTCGGTAATTATTCTTCGGTACCGGAAACAGTTGCAACGTAAAGCCGGGAAATGAAGCTTCGATGCGATACCAAACATGTGGCGTTCTTTGGAAGGAAGATGCTGAAACTAAGCTTTCAAATCTGTGCATTTTGGCTTCCTGGTTAGTACTTTTTTTTAATCTAGCGGTGGGTACCTTACAAAACAAATTGGTTTAAAATACTTTCAAACCTAAGCCAGCAAAATCGATCGCACACATGTGTAGCGGAGATGTTGTAGATTCCAAATCCGCGCTTAACACGAAACTCAATTTCTGAAAATTTTTCATGAAATTCTGCAGGCCGTGTCCCCCCTTAAAGAACTAGGGATGAGATACCCTACTTTCAAAATCACCAGCTGCAGTTGGATGGATGAATGGAGTTTTACAGCCTATCAGCCTTTGTAGGCTATATAAGGCCAAGCAAGAAAATCACTAGAAGAGTTCCAAGTAAGCGCAATTTAAGACAAGATGTCCCAATTTATTCGTCTCTTATGAATTGTGTAGGGAGACACGGTGAGTCAATTCTTTTAACCCCCAACCCACAGGGGGAAAACACCAACTTGAGCATCTGGACAGCATTATCATTTTCACTGTAAATGCAGGACTGTTGTTACTGTGGTGGTCGTCACCGTCACCACCAACCACCCACCACCCACCACCACCACCACCTTTGTCATCCATGAAGGACACCACACACCTGTGGATGAGGAGAAGCTCCAGACAGGTGTTGATGAGGTTGGCCACCAGGGGCGAGTTGTCACGCCTGACTGTCTCCAGTCCCTTGCAGTCCATCTTGTCGTACTTGGCTGGGTTGGTCCAGAACAGCCCTGCATAGCGCTTCTTGTTGATCAGCAGGTATGGAAAGTACACCTGCACAAGGCAAAGAGGGACAGTAAGTAGTTAAGAAATTTGACACTGTTTGTGTACAATGAGCAAATCTATCCGAAATAATTTTGCAGCTCATGCCACAAAAGAATTTTCCCCTCTACTGCAATCCCTCATCAAAGAACTTTTAGGAAACTCTCGGATGCCTTGACTGTGGACCACGAAGGAAATGATCCCTTTTAACTTAACCATAGCAGATTCAGGATCATGCCATTTTGAATATAAACTAACAAACATAATTTTTTTTTTCATCTGACTCATGAGTCATGTGAGCAAAAATGTTGATACCTTCTCACAAAATTTTACATTTGATTCTAAACATTTTTTAATGAGAGATGTTCAGTGCTATCTAATCAGATAACATTCATATCTACACCATGAACAGGTAAAGAAAAAGCAGCACAACGTGTGGGAACCTTTTCGAACTCCAGCTTGATGGGGCTGACAAACTTGGTGGAGATGTACTCCGCTGCCTCCTTTCCCAATACCATGGAATCCTCCACCGTCGGTGTGCCAAATTTCACCATCACCGAATCTGTGTCTCCATAGATGACCTGTAGGCACACATACACACTATATCCGTTCTATTCCAAACCCTCAGCTTCAGAGTTAATTGTTTGACTGCTATGAATATGCCATGGCCAATGGACCTGCCATTCAAACAAAACAATACCATTCACTCATCAAGGAAATCAGTGCTTCCCAAAAAAACAATTTTCCAGCTCCAGACTTATACTCAAATGGATTTATCCCATCTATTCTAATCTACATTTACAAATGAAAGAATACATATAGATCTATTTGTGACCCTCCATCACAAAATGAGTCACTCGTTGCATTTTGAACATTTTCATTTCTGTATGTTTTCAAAAAGAGCACACAACAAGCTTCTCAATGGTGCAATAATCATGAACATATGACTACCCTACACAATTTCACATGACTTTAAAGATCGACACCCTAAAAATACGCTTTTTGAGAAAAACGCGTTTAAAATTTACATACATTATTCCCCTTTTTCCCTAGCAACCCTTATTCTAGACTCATGCAATTTGCCACAGAGATGAAGCAGTGGTTTTTGGCTTTGGTTGGCAGCCTAGGGTATTCCCCCGTCGATGTGGCAGTGGTGGCTATGAAACTTTGAGAAAATTCTTGATGTTGATGATCGGTTCGCAGACGTTTTCTTGTAAATGATTTACCACCACATTCAAAAAACATCATAAAGCATACTCTTACATGTTGATTTCAAACACGAAACTTACTCATACAATGAAGAAGGGACTAGAGAAGAGAAGAAAAAAAATCTTGAAGTCGACCACTACAACCCCCACCTCCTTTGTTTGTGGTTTGCGCAAAATGACTCGACTGGCAAACCGACTCATTTAGCGATGGAGAGTCACATTTACAAACCTAACACTGCCAGTCTTACCACAAAGGTTTTTTAAAAAGCAGCATAAAGTAAGATGCTGATACAAGTGTTACACCAGCCAAGTCTCTACATTATTGGGCATTTACAAGAAAAAAAACAAGAAGAACAAGTTGGTCAAGCCATGTCACCAGACCCTCGAGCCAAAACACTTCTTTCTAGAACTGTCAACTTTGTAGGGGACACCTGCTGACCTTGGCAGTGTGCTTGTAGCCATTCTCTGTGGTGTAGCGCTCCTCCACGTATTGCTTGGTCTGCTCTATCATCATGCGACCAAAGGCCGTCACACTCTGCAAAGGTCATCATCAAACATGCAGTCAAATGGACTAAATCATATGAAGTACTCCAAACATTCAGGCTGAGTAAATTTTGAAGAAAAAAGAAAGAAAGGAAACTCAAACTTCTCCCCAACCCCCAAAAAACTAACTTCAAAGAATTCATATCTTTTCTCAATACCCTCAATCACTGAAAAGTATCTCTACTGCTCTGAATGCAAAGAATCAAGCTCAAACACACTGTTTTCTATCCATACTGACCAGTAGACAACTCATAGGTATATGACCTTTCACCTCGAAAAAAGATTTGCATAAATCTTCCCCACCCACGTGGCCACCCCATAAGCCAATGAAGTGGCTTCATCCATAGCGTCATAGCCAGTGAAAGGGAGGCAACTCTCCCTTTTCCCGCGCATGCGCTCAGATACCAGGGTACTGGCCACGTGGCCTCACTTTCGACTTTTCGACTGGAGTGCATGGATGTACTTTGGTTTCCTCCAGTCTTCACTTGTGTGCGGACTTTCTAGGATTTGCTGACGGCCGTGGCGACGTTGGCTGTGGGGAAGTACAACATACTTCTACGGCCCTCGCCGTTGTTTCGAATTTCTGTTAATTCGTTTTTGCTTCAAATTCTGTTCCCGCCGGTTTCCTCAGTGCACGGTTCGGTTCAGTTATATTTGTTGTCTGTTGTTGCTAGCTTCGGCTAGGTACGTTGTGGGCGTGTGTCGCTGGTTGCAACGTTTTGTGCTGCGTGCGTGTTCTTGCTACGGCTTGCGTCGAGTTGACGCTGGGCCGCCCGCCATTTTGTTCGCCATTTTGGCTTCATGGCGGCGCGCCTTCCGCACCCGCTTCAGGGTACGGAGAAGGTGCGGGTGAGCGAGCGCGGCTCTGTTTCGAAGGGGAAGGGTGGTTTGTCTATTCCTCCTTCCTCTTCAACAGGTAAGAGGTCGAGGTCGGGTTCGAGTATAACTCGTTCGGCCTCTTCCTCCGCGTGTAAGGGGGTGGTGGTGTCGGCGAAAGTTCCTTCTATCGACACCTCTTCCTTACCGGACACTCTGTCTAGGGCGGCTCCAGGCGGCTGCTGCATGTTGGTGGATTTGTCTGCAGCTGCCTTTCTTTCAGCTTCCCAGAGTGTGGCGTCGCACCGGTCGGTTTCTCCTTCGGAGGTAAGTCGCGCCGGTGACGAATCCCTCGGTGGGATGGGCACAGCTATTGATCGCACGGGAGCTCTGCCCGTGCGATCTGATCCGCATGTGGCCTCGGTTTCCTGGCCTTCTCCTGGTCTC
>JAWQFJ010034186.1:0-11025 GCA_034096865.1 Theodoxus fluviatilis | reverse complement strand
TTCAGCCTGCCTGCCTGTCTGTCTGTCCTGTCTGTCTGTCTGTCTGTCCTGTCTGTCCAGTCTGTCTGTCTGTCTGTCTGTCTGATCTGTCTGTCTGTTCTGTCTTGTGTGCTGTGTGTCTGTCTGATCTGTCTGTCTGTCCCTGTCCTGGACTGATACTGCTCTTGTGGTTAGTGTAAGTGTGTGTGTGTGTGTGTGGTGTGGTGTGTGTGTGATAGTGTGTGTGCATAGCTGCGCTGTGTGTGTGTGTGTGTGTAGGTCCGTCCTATCCGTCTTCTGACTCCGTCGATCCGAGGATGTTACACTTCTCGTAACAAGGAAAGCGATAACAAAAGCCCTCGCCGTCCATTCGTCCGTCCCCGTCCGGCCCCGCTCCTCTCTCTCTTCACTCTCTCATCTACTCCAATACTCGTCATCTCTCGTCACGTCGATCTCCCATCGATTGTGTGTCGTATGATTGCGTCTGTGATCGTGTTTGTTCTTTTCTATGTATAGTGTGTGCCAAACGGATGAACTCTATCTTTCATACGACCGCCTCGACTGGCACAGGAGGGGGGGGGGGGGTGGATGATCACGATCGCAAGAAAGATTTCCGATAACATATCAAAATCAAAAAAAAAAAAAGCACTTGTCGAGGTTTGCCTTGCACCCATACCATCTCGACGTATACGCATATAAGATGGGCAAGCTATGTGGCTTGCATGTCGGACAGTCGGCTCCCTTAAGGACTCTTGTACGGTGAGTTACAGCATGGCAAACCCTCCCAGGGAGGCCAAATGAAGCGCTTCATGCACTCCCTGAAGTCTTCTCTCAAGGCCTTTGCCATCGACTTTACCACCTGAGAGGAGACTGCTGAGGACACAACCTGCTCGCGCTCTTCCATCTTCCAAGGCTCTCTGACATGCAAAGCCAGCAGGGCTTCGACAGCAGAGCTAAAACTGCTGGATGGGGAAGCCCGAGCCAGCAGCTCACAGCTGCCGGCCACCATTTGCCGCCCTCGTTGTCCATAATCCTTACGTGCGCAGATCGACCGCATCAGCCATCTGCGCACCCGGATACTCGCTGTGTCCCCTCAGCTCTCTGATGACTGAACGGTCGTTGTCGGAGCAGACGGACAAGCAAGAAATATGCGCTTGTGTGTGTGTTTGTTTGTGTGTGTGTGCGTGCGTGTGTGTGTGTGTTTGTGTGTGTTTGTGCGTGCGTGGGTGTGTGTTTGTGTGTGTCTGTGTGTGTGAGTGTGTGTGTTTGTGTGTGTTGGTGCATGAGTACGCGCGTGCGTTCCTGCCTGCCTACCCTCCTTCCTGCTTGTTTCCCTGTTCACCTGTTTGTCTGTCCGCCTCCCTGTGTGACTCTCTGTGTGCAATTTTACATTTGGAATACATTTTTCAAACCAAACCTAAGTGTTATAATCGGAAAACCCAGAACAGACAGACGCTTTCTGGTCACATGTGACTGCTACGCACGGCTTTGGCGTTTGCTCTCTTGACAACTGGCGGTCTGGCAGCTGTCTCACTTGCAGTCGAGACTGATCTGACCGTGGCTTCAGAGATAAAGGCGAGTATGAAATGAGGAGACACTTAACTAAGGGTGTCAACGTGTGAACCAGACGGCCTCCGCCCCTTTTGTGACGGGCTTCCATGATAGCTGGGACCGCTGTCGGGGAGCTGTTGTGCATCGCATCAAGGGAGCCGCACAGGTGATACTTACGGGATGATTTATTGATGGCCGTTATCTCGTTTTCCCCATGAAGTCCCGGGGCGGACGCTCAAATGCGGTGCAGCACCGTGAGACGGACAAGGGAAACCACTTCACAAATTACCGCGTTGGAAAATACCCACGCCGGCAAGTTCTATCATTATTTCGCGTCATTGCTTCGTGATTAATGCAAATGCTGAGACCATCGTCGACCGTTTAGCGTATTTGCATAGCATCAGCGTGGAAGATATTCTCTGTGCTCTCATGAGTAAGTAGGGGTGTAGATGGAGGCCTGGAGCCAAACGCCATACATAAAAGCATGACGATTTCGCCATGGACTGACAGATAATGTGCATCCTAAGTGACACCCCCCCACCCCCCACCCCCACCCCCCAGTAGAACATGAATGTATCTTCATAGTGGCGGTGAAAAACGACATAACGGAAGGAGAGCAAGGCACACAGTTCTGGAAAGCAACTTAAGAAGATATGAAGCTATCGATTTTAAAAATATATTTTTATTCACCAATTTTTAGAACATTTGTATTCCATTTATCTTAATTCTAACAACAACTTCGACAATTCCATTTCATAGTTAGATTGACACCCACCCCCCACCCCCCACCCCGAAATGTACAATGCTGATTTTGTCTTTGTTTTGTTTAATCTGCTTTGCTAAAACAATAAGCTGGAGGAATTACAATTACAGTCATTGATGGAAGCATTTTTGAGCAACCTAGTCTATTTAAAGTTGATTTTCGGCATGAAGTGGCCTGATCAAAACATGGAAGTTGTCTGAATTTGATACGGAAAGAAGGAGAAGAGGGTGCTAGGAAAGCGCATTATTGTAGACGCTGGCCTGTAGTACTGAAGCTTCGACTGCGCGAGACGACGTCTTTTGTGATTGTCTGTGTGCATGCCCTTATAAGAAAATACAGTGCCAGGGAAACTTTCATTTACACGGTTGAAATGTCTTACAAGCCATGGTAAAACGTCCCAACAACGTCGTATCAACGTTAACTTTAAGACCTCGTAGCAACGTTCCTGCATTCAGTTCTTGGAGAGGCAGGGGAACAGAGCTGCCTTTCAGTGAGCGGAGGATCTGGACGGAGAACTAGACTGTCTCACAATAATACAGCTTTGAGATTTTCTTCATCAGTCTTTGCCCCGGCTGTGCCGTCTTCGCCCTCTTCCGCTGCTGCCTGCTCCTCCCCTTCCTGCTGGAGTCGGTAGTGCTCCTCCACGTACTTCTGCCAAAGTTCGGGATCCCAGAGGTACTCGGTATTGGGCTCACACAGGGGGGGTGGGTCCTCGATGAAGGGGTTGTCCTTTCCCACAAAGTAGCAGCCCTCCCCCCACCCGCCGCCCTCGGGCCAATTGCCCACAGTCCAGTGCCAGTCGTCCGCGTCTCCCAGTATCAGCCCCAGCCAGCCTGCAAGCACAGAAAATATATGTGTCGGTGTGTGGATGTGCGTGAGAGAGAGTGTGTGAGTTAGTGGATGTGCGAGTGA
Source organism: Theodoxus fluviatilis (assembly GCA_034096865.1). NCBI lineage: Eukaryota > Metazoa > Mollusca > Gastropoda > Cycloneritida > Neritidae > Theodoxus > Theodoxus fluviatilis. Next base: position 7,820 of record JAWQFJ010034186.1, on the reverse strand, counting down.
GGGAGTAAGTGAATGAATGAGTATGTGGGTGAGTGGGTGAGTGGGTGAGTGGGTGGCTGGGTGAGTGAGTGAGTGAGTGAGTGAGTGAGTGAGTGAGTGAGTGAGTGAGTGAGTGAGTGAGTGAGTGAGTGAGTGAGTGAGTGAGTGAGTGAGTGAGTGAGTGAGTGAGTGAGTGAGTGAGTGAGTGAGTGAGTGAGTGAGTGAGTGAGTGAGTGAGTGAGTGAGTGAGTGAGTGAGTGAGTGAGTGAGTGAGTGAGTGAGTGAGTGAGTGAGTGAGTGAGTGAGTGAGTGAGTGAGTGAGTGAGTGAGTGAGTGAGTGAGTGAGTGAGTGAGTGAGTGAGTGAGTGAGTGAGTGAGTGAGTGAGTGAGTGAGTGAGTGAGTGAGTGAGTGAGTGAGTGAGTGAGTGAGTGAGTGAGTGAGTGTGAGTGAGTGAGTGAGTGAGTGAGTGAGTGAGTGAGTGAGTGAGTGAGTGAGTGAGTGAGTGAGTGAGTGAGTGAGTGAGTGAGTGACTGGTGAGTGAGTGAGTGAGTGAGTGAGTGAGTGAGTGAGTGAGTGAGTGAGTGAGTGAGTGAGTGAGTGAGTGAGTGAGTGAGTGAGTGAGTGAGTGAGTGAGTGAGTGAGTGAGTGAGTGAGTGAGTGAGTGAGTGAGTGAGTGAGTGAGTGAGTGAGTGAGTGAGTGAGTGAGTGAGTGAGTGAGTGAGTGAGTGAGTGAGTGAGTGAGTGAGTGAGTGAGTGAGTGAGTGAGTGAGTGAGTGAGTGAGTGAGTGAGTGAGTGAGTGAGTGAGTGAGTGAGTGAGTGAGTGAGTGAGTGAGTGAGTGAGTGAGTGAGTGAGTGAGTGAGTGAGTGAGTGAGTGAGTGAGTGAGTGAGTGAGTGAGTGAGTGAGTGAGTGAGTGAGTGAGTGAGTGAGTGAGTGAGTGAGTGAGTGAGTGAGTGAGTGAGTGAGTGAGTGAGTGAGTGGGTGAGTGAGTGGGTGGGTGGGTTGGTGGTTTTTGGGTGGGTGGGTGAGTGGGTGGTGGGTAAGTGAGTCAGGTAGTGAGCGAGTGAGTGAGTGAGTGAGTGAGCGAAAGAGAGAGGGTATTCTGTCCCAGATGACAGTTGTTCCGTCTGGATTGTAATATATTTCCTTAGAGAACATAAAAGGTCTTTGAGAAATAGTTTTAAGGAGTTCGGGGATACAAAGTAGTGACATACAAAAACCTTTGATACCGGCAAAACAGAATAACTTGCTCACAGCCATAGGATGTTTAGTACTCGATACGGAAGTACTTTCAAATTCATCATTCCGTCTCATCATTCCATCTAAACACGTCTCAAGAAAAACTGTTCACGACTTATTGCAATGAGTCAGCTGATTGGTGGGTCTTCTCATATTCAAACGACGAGATCTTGACAATGCTATTCATGCTTGATATACTTGCGTCTGGAACACCGGCAATATAAGCTATAAAAACTTGCCGCGTAATAAACAATGGCCGCTGCATGGGAACCTGAGGCGGTCAATGTTCACACATGAGCGCTCAGAGCGAGCTCTGGCAAAGTCCAGTGCTTTTCTCCTTCATTTAAATGAACCCTGTACATGCAGGTGCCATTCTGTGAACCCGAGTCAGTATTGGCTCTGGCACAGTTCCCAATGAATGCGTAATAGACTTGACCCTTCGCATTACAGCATTGCGCCCAAAAATAGTTCGCTCTGATACTATTCCTTCTCTTTTTACAGATATCATTCAGATGTCAAAACGTGTTTCCATTTCAACACAAACATTTTATGTTATCGAATAAACGCTAGTTTATTGCCTCAACAAGAGTAAGTTAAGAGTTTTGTGTGAAATAATCTTAGAACTACTTTAACAGCGTATGTCAGGGAGCAGATCGGCTATCCCACAAGCCTCTCGCGTGACCTCCATTTGCATGTTTCGGACAAAAACCTTCCATCACGTGATGTCAACTGGGCTAGAGACACTTTCGGTGGTAGGCGAAGTCTCTGATGAACTAGATTGCGCAGAGGCTCGCCGTAAGCGCTCCTCTCCGTATGTCAACAAATCTCCTTTCAAACGGAAACGCGCCTCTGGTCTAGCGAGAGAAGCGCGTATGGTGAGTTAGGATTGCCTCCGGGAAACCAGCCTTCTGTGCTTTATACAAAGTCGGGCACCTATTTTCTCATAAACCATCTGCGTCCCTCTGACACTAATATGGTGGAAAGAAAGGGTACGGGTAGAACTAGTTTGTCGTCTCAGGAACGGGTCTTGGAGAGAATTCTCCTGACGACTGTTTCCGGCAGTTTTCCAGTCAGAATTGTCGACAACAACTACCCGATTTTAGATACACGTGACTTGTTTCTTTTTGCCCGTTTTGCGTGAGAAACTCGCAATCACTGTTGCATAGGAGTGCTTTGTGTTTTCATCCTGCTTGTCAAACTACCATGATCACCCACGTTGCGCAGCGGGAAGCGCGATGTTTTCAAAACTAAGTTAGTGGTCGTGTTTACCCCAAATGTCAAGCACCTGGCAGAAAATTGTGGGAAGAAGTAAATTCGACAGACAAGATTAACCGCCATTACTGCTCATCTCGCCTTTTCTTCTAGAGAATCTCCGCGAGAGGCTTACTAATTACACTATTCTGAAGTGAGACAACATGTAAAGACACTTTGGATGTGAAATTCTACTTCCTCAACTACTTGTTTTGAGATTTGGAGGCACATTTTAGGCAGCTTAAACGTCATTCAGAGTGCCCAGAAGATAATTAATCAGAAAATTATTAGATGATCTGTGCTTCCCAGTAAACGTGCAGAAATTGTTGTGTTGTACACCATAATGTCATAAAATGAACTGACTCGGAGTGTCCCTGAAAAAACCTGAAAGGGTCGCCATAGAACATTTCCTGAGGCACTAAACAAATTAAAAGGTGTAACTCTTTTTATGTGTAATTACTGGAAAAACTGGTTGAAACAATATCCTCCAAGATCGCTTTCGTTCTAATCAGCTCTAATGTTTTTCGTTATGGATGACTTTACATAGCCTACAAAGGCTGATAGGCCGTAAACAACTTTCATTATCATCATCGTCTCCTCCTCCTCCTGCTCCTCCTCCTCCGCCTGCTCCTCCTACTCCTGCTGCTGCTCCTCCTCCTCCTGCTCCTCTTCCTCCTCCTGCTGCCGCTGCTCCTCCTCCTTCTGCTGCTGCTCCTCCTACTCCTGCTGCTGCTCCTCCTCCTCCTGCTCCTCTTCCTTCTCCTGCTGCCGCTGCTCCTCCTCCTTCTGCTGCTGCTGCTGCTCCTCCTCCTCCTCCGGCTCCTCCTGAAGATCCCCCTGCTGCTTCTCCTGCTGCTCTTCCTCCTCTTGCTCCTCCTCTTCCTCCTGCTGCTGCTCCTCCTCCTGCTGCTCTTCCTCCTGCTGCTGCTCTTCCTCCTCCTCCTGCTGCTTCTCCTCCTCCTGCTGCCACTTCTTCTCCTGCGGCTCCTCCTCTTCCGGTTGCTCCTCCTCCTTTTCCTGCTGTTCCTCCTTCTCCTCCAGCTGTTCCTCCTCCACCTCCTCCTCCTTCACCTCCTCCTCTTCCTTCTCCTCCTCCACCTCCACCACCACCTCCTCCTCCTCCTCCTCCTCCTCCTCCTCCTCCTCCTCCTCCTTCTCGTCCCTCTCCTCCTCCTTGTCCCTCTCCTCCTCCTCCTCCTCCGTCAAAGTTATGCCCCCATCATGGACATCACATAGACGACACCAAAGACTGATTGTCAATGCCTGGACACGAGCATTGCATGGCACTCACGGCTTAGTCTGACTGCAAAGATGTTGGGTCCTTTCTCTGCCGGCAGCGCTGGGCGAGCTATCTGAGTGTCTGTCCAAAGGCAGGAAGTCTGAACTGGGAACGCCACTTAGCTTGGAGCAGCCCACAACGGATCTTTGGCTGGGCAAGGTGATTGGACTGGCTGTCCCTCCCAGGCTGATATTGCTTTCAAAAATTATTATCTTAGGAAAGTAATTCTTCGTAAAATATCTCGTTTGAAACAATCTCTTATCGATATAATTTCAGACTTGAAGTTTGAACAGAACCAGTTAGGTCCATGACTATATCTAGCCTTTGCAATGCATGAACATTTTATTGAGAGTTTGGTGGCATACAAAATTGTCACATGGTGTGAATTATTGTCACGCAGTCTGGCACTTTAGAATTGGCCTTGGCTTCAACCAATACCTTCTTCCACGCACTGAATGCTGTACTACCGGATGAAAAAGTCACAAAACAAAGCACTTGTTTACATGGAGGTTATTAATATCGCTGTTGTTAATATTTCAGTCTCTTCTTCATCTTTTTCTTCTTCTTCTTCTTCTTCTTCTTCTTCTTCTTCTTCTTCTTCTTCTTCTTCTTCTTCTTCTTCTTCTTCTTCTTCTTCTTCATTATTATCATCATCATCATCATCATCATCATCATCATCATCATCATCATCATCATCATCGCCGTCGTCGTCGTCGTCGTCGTCGTCGTCGTCAACATCATCATCATCATCACCCCCACCATCACGATGCTAAGCACCATCATCATCATCGTCGTCATCGTCGTCTTCTTCATCGTCAATGTCGTCGTCGTTGTTTTTGTTATGACGAGCTGCAGTGCTTTAATGAGAGAGATGATGGTAAACCCTGTCTTCTTTCCAGGAACCAAGCAGCTTCCAGCAATAGTTCTGTAGCTCGATATGACAAATCGTTAGAGGAAGTATAAGGCGCTTTCTCTTACTACACTTCAAGGTCCGCAGACAGAACGCTTAAATGCCATTCGCCAGAACTAAAACATGCAGCTTTCAAGACAAAACGGAAATCCGTCTGTGATGATCTTGGACATGGTTCTCGTACAAACAAAAAGAGTTTTGCGGGCAAAAAATCCTGGCAACGTTCTCTGGCTGAGACTATGGAAAAGTACTCAGAAAATCTTAATACCATTTACAACTAAGCACAAAAAGGAAATCTGTATTTTCCATGTCTTAATTGGGGGCATAACAGATTTTCAGGCGTCCAAAAAGTGGTGTTTTGGGGACATAATCTCTTCATGTGACGCAGGAAAAAGTGTGTGCAAACGTCATGAGCGCCCAATTAGGTAGACTTTGAAACACGAAAAGGAAGACTTTCTAATACCTCCGCCAAGAAAATTAAGTTTTACTCTCGGTTCAGTTGTTAGTTAGTTACTCGGGAAAATAACTCAAAATGTTCACTGCGGATTCTGACTGAATTTAGTAAAAAGTAAGAGTTTTTACCAAAGAAAAAATTCATTAAATTTTGGAGCTTATATGTTCTCTCGTTTTGGAATTGCAAGCATTAATTTGATAGAGATTTTCTCGCGCATCATGAGGTTGACGACAAACTATTGATGATGTCAGCGTATGCGTTTTTCAGAGATCACTATCAGCCCTTAGAATAAAGTCAACCTCATAGCGTCAGGCCTGGCTAGCAGAACATGCTGCCTGGATGAATTATTCAGACCGTGGAAGAGAACCTGTGGCTTCCTTGGTGGAGGTTTGCGCTCTCAGAGTGCCCTCAAGTCTTATTATGACAAGCTACACGTCTTCATTAACTCTCAGTGATAGATCGGATCGGAATCCACACTAGTCAGAACCCAAGACTTAAACCTCATGCTCCACGCGGTATTAATTCTTTCTTGTGAACGAACAAGAAACGTTTTGCAGCAAAAGAAAAACAAATCCCTAGACAGAATGATTTAACGAAATTGAACTAACATGAAAATACCTTACCAGCAAAAACCAAAGCGATGACAAACTTCATTCGAGGAGAGACCATCCTTGCCGATGCCATAGCGCTGAGGGGCAAACACTCTTTCAGATAATATTCTCTAAGACAGGCAGTCTGTCGTCCACATGTGCTTTATAAATGCGAAAAGGCAAGATCCTTGCAAGTACCTGGGGCTGACGTGGAAATGCGCCAGTGGGCAGCCATTTTGAATCGTGTGCGAGAGAGCTGAAGCCACGTGGTTAGACTGTTGGGAACACACAGCTGGACTCACACGTAAGTGCCGCTGTCTCATTACCTTGTCCCGCTCCATCCCTCTCCATGCGCTCTCGTCTTATCTCAGACACACCACCCCTTCCCACCCTTCACTTTTCCCTCCTACTCTTTCCACTCCGCTCTTCGTCCTCTGTGTGCACTTGCTGTCTTCAGTTATGGCAGTCATCCCATCAAAGCCTCATTTCTGTCATCTACGCGTACAGAATGAATTCCATGGGTTTCATTATTGTCCGTAAAAAAATTAAGGGGTTTTTGTATGCAATTAACTAAAGGTAGTAAAGGTGGTCGGTTTATAAAGCGACATATCACCCATGATGGGGTCTCAAACAGCTTTACGCTTTACCCCTGACCAGTGAGTGACTTGATCAATGTTTTTACTGACTCCCGACGACAGATGCAGTGACAGATGCAGTGACAGATGCAGTGACAGATGCAGTGACAGATGCAGTGACAGATGCAGTGACAGATGCGGGACGCACAGAAGGGCTCTAGCATCAGCTCCAACTCCAGGGGAGTTTTCTTATACAATGCTGTCTCACGGCTGCACGCAAGGGTTGATCGCACCACAGTGTGCCACCACTGCCCTCACAGGTACACGGTTTTATATCTGGTTGGGGAGAGGCAATTCCAGTCGAGCACCTTTCCTTCTAGCTACAACTCAAGAACCCGCGCAGCTTCGAACGCCATTGCTGCTAGCAGCTAGCGACAGCGAACAGGCGTTCTAATCACGAAACAAGAACCTCAGTTAGATATCTCTGAGCGGTTTGGATCGCAGAAGAGTTGCGAATGCTTATCTCCCTGTGGGTTGAGGTGAGTGACACACAGCGCGTCTCCCTCAGAGACTAGTAAACAGTACATAGCTCGGGCAATCGAGACAGACTTGACTGGCTTTCGCTCTAACGGGCTCTAGTGATTATCGTGGTCAATTGCCTTACCTAACCTGTAAGGGCTGATAGGCCGTTAAACCTACTTGACTGATTGGTTGATTGATTGACTGATTCAGTCATTCATTCGTTCATGTGAATGGTCACGGGATCCGCCTGCGTGAAAGCTGCCCATAAATCAAATATTTACGACCTGGCACAATTTGGTGATTGCCGGAAACGTCTTTAGTTACATGGATACACCCTCAGGTAGCTTACAGTGCATTACCCTGTGCACCCAGCAGCCAGAATTAATGCTGACCAATAAGCATCGAGTTTGCTCTGGAAGTGTGCTGTGGTATTGAGGTCACCTGCTATACTGCTCATCCCTCTTTAAGCTGCTTTCGCGTGTTTCATGTGCGCGAGCATGTGCGATTGTTTCTGCGTTGTATATGATAGGATTGTTTTACAGAGACCCTAAGCTTGAATTGTGTAACTTTGGATCTGGTTTATTCATTGATGGTAAGTTTCATATCATTAGCACGTCTGATGTTTATTTCGACAAGGCCATTTATAAAGACATACTTTCTTCTGATCTTTCTGTGCTGGATGTGTTATGCAGATGTGGTGGGGTGGTATGAGGCATAATGGTAGCAGGACGCAGGTATGAGACAAATCGTACTTGCTTTCAACAACTTAATTTTTGACCCATGGGTACAGGAGCTGGTGGCTGGTCCCAGTCCGGATGGGAATGGCCTAGACCAACCCAATACCGTGGTGACAGTGGTCTCTCAACCCACATGGAATGGGGTCTCCATTAGCAAGCACTGCATCCTCTATTGTGGAGATGGACAAGAGTAGGTACAAAGAGGGAACCGGAAGGGTTCACTTCCAGAGGACTTATAGACAAAGGACGGAAGTTCTTTTTCCCGTGAAAGAGGAGAGGGGGC
>JAWQFJ010034185.1:0-19208 GCA_034096865.1 Theodoxus fluviatilis | reverse complement strand
TTTCTGCAGAGTTACTGCCAATGTTGGTGTGGCCCTCGCTGAGGCTATGTCGGCTGTCCGTCCGTCAGTCTGGCGACATTCACGTCCATCATTCCAGACTCGCACACCTAGTGTAGGAAGGAGGACAGCAAGATGCTGAGTTGTCTCGGCACAGAATACTCTAAATCCTCTGAAAAGCCTCTTCTTTTTTGGCAGACATCATCCACAGTGATTTTTCCAACCCATTTTAATTGGAATAAGCAATTTTCTTTATGTGGACATTTTCCACGCCAACTTTCCATCCAATCTGTGACAGTGGTCAATCGGCAGTTCCAGTCTAAATGCTGGTTCCGTTCAAGGGCATCCTCTCTTGCGATTATTGTCCACAGTGAAATGGCTGTGATAGGCTGAATGGATAACGTCCACCATACTTGGATGTGGCAAACAACATTAACTCAGCAAATTTCAGATTCAAATGACACGAAGAATGGTATAGAATAAATAGGTTAATCATATACTGTCTGTGAATATCGACTTTATCGCAAGCTGACTGCTGCCTAACCAAGAAACGTGACTTGTTTACTGACTACACTGTGCCCTGGCTGGCTGGCTGGCTGGTGGACTGACTGGACCTGACTGCCTGATGACTGGCTGCTGGCTGGCTGGCATAGGCGGCTTGGCTGACCAACAAAATGGCTGACTGACTGGTCACCAATTAAATGATGACTGACTAAATGACCTTAGCTGGCAGGCTGACCTGACTGACTCACTTAGTCTGCACTGAATATTTTATAGTATCCTGTACCCCGTTCCTGTTTGCACGCTTTACACCTCGTGTACTTCGTTGAATGGTAGTCGTGTTCTTCTTGCGGGCTGGTGCAACAATACACATGATTGAATTTGCCTTTCCTTACATCCTTTATTGTTGTGCTTCCCTGCAAGTGGGTTGCGTGGAGTTAAGGGTACTTGTTAAAATTCGTTTGTGCCCGCCGCCAGCATGCTGTCGATGTTGTTCCATCCGTTCACCACCTACCCCCTCCACCTGAGCTGTTTGATCCCGTCCCATTCCTGGGCGGATACTCCTGCCAGCCTCTTTCCTAGCACTACAACAGCTTTCAATGACGTTTTGGTGGTCGGTGTTAAGGTTGTAAAACAAGTACAGAGACTCAGGGGCGAAACCCTCTAGTTTACTTGATAACAACAAACGTCCGCACCCGTCTTTATTGCGTTGCCCCGGTTGGTACATACAGAGTTCTTACTAAGTGAAACTTCACGGGACCACTGTGAATGAATAGGTCTCCACGCTCTCTACCCCAGGGCCAAGACACCATGGAATGGGTGGGTCGCCTTACGACAAAAGCACTGCACACAGCCTCTATTTATGGAGATGGACAGTGAGAGGTGCAAAAATAGGAACCAGACCGAAGTTCATCTTTACGAGGACACCTCATTAAACTAAACAAGAAAGGAGAGCCAACAATCCTACAAGATTGGTCAGAGGGTGGCGCTGGTGGGTGCTGTGGCGCACATTCTATCTGTTCCGACAAACTGACGATGCGAGTTTCACTCGGGCCGCAGGATCGACTACAAAGGGGTCCACACTAAGATAAACGAGTGCACTTACAGGAAGAGCTAGCGACTTGACACGGTAGCGTGGTTTTCAAAATGCGAAGACTACGGTAGATCTACGGCAGAGAAAGATCGCTCGCCTTACTTGGTGGATCATTTTCAGTTTCTTTAGGCTATCGTCTGTCGGCCTGAAACAGCCGCGAGACAATCGTAGACGAGCGTAGAATTCGCGAGAATGCTTGGAGAGCCAGGGGGTGTCCCTAGCTAGGTCAGAATGCAAGATAGGGCGCGAACACAGCATGAGCATCGTGGTCCGTCCCCAAACAAGACCACTAGGGAGTGACTCTTTGAACGAGTCACCTTCGTGGTTTAAACTTTACTAGATATCCTTAGTTTTAAACGGACTAATGGACCTTTGATGGTATATTGTGTAACAAAATTTAGACAGTTTTAATTACCACGTGACTCTGACACTAGTCGCCCTGATACAGTTGGGGAGACTCCTGACAACTTAGTGCATCCAGACTCAAGAGACACCTAAGAACAGACTTACAAACTAATCCAACAAATACGCGCATTAGCAGATTTTTCGCCTCTTAAAGACAACCTGCAAAAAGGGGGTCAGAATGGTAAACAGTTACGTCGTCTATTGGTGTGGCGCGTCCAACAAAGAATTTTCAATTCAGAACTGTACTTAATGCAGGGTATTTCTCAAACACGGACCGTCACAGTCGCCCACACATCTTAGTAACACGAGAACATACAAAATTAAAGAAAAAAAAAAAAATCGTAAATCTACTTCAATAATGTCACATGGAACTGAGATTGGGCGGCGATGGAGGTGACAAATTAGGCACAACATGAGTACAGCGGAGAAAGAATATAATCGAATATAATTCATGTCGAAGCGATCAAAAAACATAAAACCATTAGATCTCGGGATAGTCGCTCTTGGATCTCGTCCGCAAGAACGAAACGACGACAAACCAAAGCTCACGTCAAGAAGTGCCGCTGGGGGTAAAGATTTCTTTTTTTAGCTAAAGCTCTTTTACTAACACTGCGAAGCAAGATCTTGCGACAAAAAGATACGAGCTACGGCTAATTTTATGAAGAAAACAAAGCACCGCCCCATGGGCACTGCGACAACAACAGAAGAACCACAAATCTTAACACAAGGTTGGGAGGGGGAAAGTATAGGGGATTGGAGATAAGTGAATGGTCTGGACGACGCAGGATAGGGGGTTGTGAGAAGAGACAGCAGACGTGAATAGCCAGGGGTATGAACTGAATATAGAATTAAGGAGACAGACAGAGATGGGTGAAAAGAGAAAAAAAACCAAATAGTAAAAAAATAGCACAATAAATATTCTAGTACACAAACACGGTGACCTCACAAGCTTACAAGGGTTCCAAGAGACATTCACTTTAGCATCACAAACAAATGTACGCAACCCACGACAAAACAAACGTTTCGAACAACACAAGCGTCCAATGTCAGAACTGAGTTGACACTTTAATGCAGCATGTACCATTTAAGTCTCAATGATCCGCCATGTCCTTACGTGGCCGATGGACCAAGCGGAAGTTCCTGACTGGCTGTTCCAGTGAGGGATATTTCGTGCATACAGATATTTTGATTTTTACTGCACGTAGTTTTTTAAATAATCATAGAAAGGCCGAACAAGCTACCGCACAATTGTTTCACCTTGCGGTTCGCCCCAGCAAAACAGCATCAAAATGTGTTTTTAAATGAATAAATGACAGATACTCAGGACAACTGTAGACCAAAGAACAGTTTTTGTGAATTGATCTCGGTAGCATTTTACCTAGCACAGAACCCATCACAAAGCCTTCAGTAAGATGATCGCATATAACTGCACGATCGACAACCCTTGGTGGAATGAGAATAAGTAAAAAAACACGAGTATTCGTTAGCCAGATGTGGCTACCGTTTACTGCTCACCGAATTCCTTACCAATCATGTAACTCCCTGTGGTGCGGCAACTGGCAGTTTGCATTCCTGAACCACAGAGACAATAGCATCAATCACCCATCTGACAACGGTTGGTCACGTGACTTCAGGCTGCAACCCATGAATCCACTTCAGATTCTACCCAAATCAAAAATCACCACTCCATCAGAATGGACCGACCTATTAAAGAGATAAAAAGAGGCGATTCTATTTCACGTCACAGACAGAGGAGTAAATACTAACCTAGTCCGTTCACACGCACCCGGGACTCGCACTTATTTATCAAACACCCGATAGATACCAACACAATTTGGTGTTCTAGAAGTAAAACTAATCTATGAGATTTTCAGGAAATCATGTTGAGTAACTACTTTTAGCGCGAACGGGGTTGTCTATGAGTTGCAAACCTGGCTTGAGCACCCGTGCGATTGGTGTAATAAAATGCACTCGCAAGTACCCATTTGGACCCTACTATACACCAACGCAGCAGAAAAGGATTTCCCTCCAATGGGTCCGGGGCTGGTTTTCCCCGTGAATCTACTATGGTTAAACCCTCAAAACACTCTCAGCAACGTAAATGGTTTCTTGGCCGGCCAACCTGGTGGTCTAACTGCACATGTCACAACACGGAAGAACAGACAATGCTTTGAGGGAAGCTCCCATACTTCGTCAATCTTTGCTAGTAATCGACTGAGGGAGTCAGTAAGAACCCTGAGATCTTTAACCCTACATTGCCGTCTGTGTTGAACGTTAATCGAATGGTAAGTTTCTTTCTGTAGGAACCATAATATCGAACTTCGGAATCGGACGGATTCCTACAGAAGAAACTACCATTCGATTAACGTTCAACACAGACGGAATGTAGGTTAAATCACTTACTGACTCCATCAGTCGATACACGAATGATCGAAGTGTGGAGCTCCTCAAACAGTGTGAAGGCAGTTAGACCACAGGTTCCGGCCAGAAACCATTTACTTGCGAGAGTATAACCATAGATTCACGAAACCAGCCCGGACCCATAGGAATCCTTTTCGCTGCGTTTATAGTAGGTCCAAAGATTGCGTGCATTATACACAATCGCACGTGCTCAAGGCAGTTTGCAACCTTATAGACACGTTCGCGCTAAAAGTAGTTCTCAAATGATTTCCTGAAAATCTCATAGATTAGTTTTATTAGAACACCAAATTTGTGTTTATCTATCGGGATAAATAATTGGAGTGAAATAGAATCGCCTCTTTTTACTCTTAATGGTCTTCTGATCATGTTGATTTTTGATTGGTAGAATCATTGGAATGGGGAGCCGAAGTCACGTGACCAACCTGTGTCAGAGATACTATGTCTCTGTGTTCAGAATGCACACGCCACTGCCGCACCACAGAGTTACATGATAAGGCAGGTAGCATCACGTAGCCACATGGCCGAAACTCGGTTTTTACTTCTCTCCTTCCACCACGTGTCGATTTGAGTAATGCAGACATCTTACTGAACTTGTGATGTGTTCTGCATAAAGCTACGAGAAATCAAAACTGTTCTTTGGTTACAGTTTCTGAGTATCTGTCATTTATTCTAAAAATGAGCGTTTTGCTTGCGAACCGAAGGAAACAATGGCGGATGTGGCATGATTATTTAAAACTACGAGTAAAATCAAATCTGTATGCACGAAATATCCCTCTGACCAGCCAGTCAGGACGCTGCATCGGCCACAAGGACATAGGCGGACATTGGACTTAAAGGTACATGTGCATTGACGTCGATGTACATTGGACGCTTGTGTTGTGAACGTTTTTTGTGGTTGCGTACATTTGTTTAGTTAATGCTAAAGTGCATGTCTCTTGGAACCCTAAGCTTGTGAGGTCACCGTGTCTAGAATATTATTGTGCATTACTATTGTGCTCATTCTCTATTCAGTTATCCTCGCTGCTGTCTCTTCCCAACCCCCTATCCTGCGTGTCAGACCTCTCTCCAACCCCCCTCCCCATCCTTTGTGTAAGCTGTGGTCTGATTGTTGTCGCAGCTGCCCTGGGGCGGGTTTCAAAATAGGTAGTCGATCTTGGTCGCAAGATCTTGCTTCGCAGTAAGAGCTAGCTAAAAAAGAAACTACCCCAGCGGCGAGCGAAGATCCAAGATGGCGACGACCGAGACTAAGGTTTATGTTTTGTGACGCTTCGACACTGAAAATATTCGATAATTCGTTCTCCGCTGACTCATGTGTGCCTTAATTTGTCACCTCGCTGCAATCTCAGCTGGACAATTGAAGTAGATTACGATTTTTTTTCTTTATTGTGTGCACGATGTGTGGTTGACGGTGAGAAATCCTGCATTAAGTTCGAATTGAAAATTCTCTCGCAAAGAGACGTAACTCTACATTCTGACCCCCCTTTTGCGTAAAGGAAAATCGCTAATGCGCGGTAGTGTACATAGGGTCTTTGACTGCACTAGGCTCAGGAGTCACTTATCAGGGCATAGGTAGTGGTAATAAAAATGTTCAATTTACACAATAACCTCAAACCTTACCGTAAAACAAGAAAGTTAAAGTTAACCGAAGACTCGTTCAAAAACGTCACTCCTAGTGACACGATGCTCATGCTGTCCGCCATCTTGAATCTCACTAGCTAGGCACCTCTCAAGCTTCCTCGCTGAATCTACGCTCGTCTACGATTGTCTCGCGAGCAAGCAAAGAATGAAACTGCCCAATAGGCGAGATCTGCGTAGATCTACCGAGATCTTCGCATTTTGAAACCCGCCCCTGTCAGTCGCTGCCCTGTCAGTCACTCGTTATCTTAGTGTGACCCTCGGCTAGTGAACCGCATCCGTCAGTTTGCGGAACAGCCAGATTGTCAGCACCCACCAGCGCCCCTCTGACCCCTGTCTTCCTTTCTTTGTATGAGGGTCCTCCTAAAGTGAACCTTCTGGTTCCCTTTTTGCACCTGCTCCTGTCCATCTCCATAAATAGAGGCTGCAGTGCTTGCTTAGGCAGACCCCATTCCATCTGGGTGAGAGAGACCATTTCATCACCCTGGTCCAGAAGTTCACTTAGTAAGAACTTGTACCAACGGCCAATAAAGAGTGGAAAGTAACTCGACTTCGCCCCTGAGTCTTGTACTTGGTTCCAACCTTACCACCGACCACCACACGTCATTGAAGCTGTTGTCTTGCTTGGGAAAGCCTGAGTATCCCGCGAGGGACGGGATCCACCAGTCAGAGGATTACGGATGGAACAACATCACCCTCCTCGGCAACTCCCCCAGTCCTTTCCGCAACACTTGCAGGAAGCCACACAATCACTTGTGGCAAGTCACTCAATCATTTGTGGCAAGTCATAAATTTACTTGTGACAAGTCACACAATCACTTGTGGCAAGTCACAAATTTACTTGTGACAAGTCACACAATCACTTGTGGCAAGTCATAAATTTACTAGTGACAAGTCACACAATCACTTGTGGCAAGTCTCACAAACACTTGCGGCAAGTCACACAATCACTTGTGGCAAGTCACACAATCACTTGTGGCCAGTCACAAATTTACTTGTGACAAGTCACACATTCACTTGTGGCAAGTCACACAATCACTTGTGGCAAGTCACACAATCACTTGCGGCATGTCACAAATTTACTTGTGGCAAGTCACACAATCACTTGCGGCAAGTCACACAATCACTTGCGGCAAGTCACACATTTACTTGTGGCAAGTCACACAATCACTTGTGGCAAGTCACACAATCACTTCCGGCAAGTCACAAATTTACTTGTGACAAGTCACACAATCACTTGTGGCAAGTCACACAATCACTTGTGGCAAGTCACACAATCACTTGCGGCAAGTCACACAATCACTTGTGGCAAGTCACAAATTTACTTGTGACAAGTCACAATCACTTGCGGCAAGTCACACAATCACTTGTGGCAAGTCACACAATCACTTGCGGTAAGTCACAAATTTACTTGTGACACATCGAAACATCGGCGAAGTAGGCGTAAGCATCGCCCAGTTAGAACAGACTTTCAAGATGGATCAAGGCCTTACAATCAGGTCTGTTCTGTCTCCGCTAGTTTCTTGCATCCCTCCCTCCTTCCCTCCCTCCTACCCTCCCTCCTTCCCTCCCTCCTTCCCTCCCTCCTTCCCTCCCTCCTTCACTTCCTCTCTCCTTACTTTCCTTCCTCCCTACTTTCATCCCTCCTTCCCTCCCTCCTTTCCTCCCTCCTTCCTTCCCTCCTTCCCTCCCTCCTTCCCTCCCTCCTTCCCTCCCTCCCTACCTCCCTCCCTCCTTCCTTCCTTCCCTCCCTCCTTCCCTCCCTCCTTCCCTCCCTCCTTTCCTCCCTCCCTACCTCCCTCTCTCCCTCTTTCACTCCCTTCTTTCTCCCCCACCCCTCCCTACCTACATCCCTCCCTCCTTTCCTGCCTGCCTGCCTCCCTCCCTCCCTACTTCCCTCCCTCCCTCCTTACTTTCCTCCCTCCCTACTTTCCTCCTTACTTTCCTCCCTCCCTCCTCCTCCCTCCTTGTTGAAAGAAGATAATCTGTGTCTCTGGACGTCAACGAACTTGCCCCGAATGTGTCCAGCAGCGGACAAAGGCGCCCCAGGACAGACGCCTCCGTGATAAATAGTCATGTCCGACGTTTTGGAGCACATCTTTCATGTCTGTTTGATTAGCACAAAATGATCACTACTTCGGGAGCTGATAACCACTCTACCTCCAAGCTGTATGGATCGAAATGGACCATGTACCGATTTGCAAGAGATGCTGAAGTAAATTTCCTGGATAGCTGATGATCTGGAGAGAACATGAAAGCGACCGTCGTATTTATGGAAAAGGACGTTGATACACACTTTTGTATCTCCGTCTTTGAGACTCATTCCATGTCACGTTGTGGACGCGTACGCCAGACTTCCGTCTCGGGTTCCCTTCCGCATGAGGTATTCTCTGCACGGAGACGACGGGGGCTCGTTGCCAAAGATAGCCGCTGGAAATCTATTTTTAGCACACGAGGAGGTCATTCCGTCCCAATGTGTCGATGTGGTTTTTGAATCGAATCTGAGTGGAAGAGAGGGGAGGCGATCAGGGGAGAGGAAGTAATCGATTTCGTGTCAAGAGTAACATAAAGACCCTATATACAGGATCTTTGATATCCCTCTGGAAAGAGAGGGCAGCAATGGGGTGGGGAAATATGCTTGTTTTGGAAATTTTTGCTGCTCTCCAGTTTGCCTACACTGTCACCCTGAGAAAAATGTCAAGCGGCGAAGTCTCATCCATCCTCCTCCGTTCCTCCCCCGCGTTTTCCAGGTCATGACTTGGACGCTCCTTACTCACTCCTACACGACAGGTCTTTCGTTTCCGGTTCCAGAAAAAGGAGCCCTGAGGGAAATTCTTTCGATGGTTGTTGTCCAGAGTTGCGGATAATGCGTGGGAGGAGAAGTATGGCCGCAGTGGTTGTTGTGGTGTGACCTCGGTCGTGAATTACAGACGTCCTTCATGTGACACATGACTCAGGGAACCATGTATGTTTTCAGATGGACGTGTCTGAGTGGGTGGTCAGGGGGGACAGAGGCTGTTTAAGGACAACATGTTTGTGACGACATGTGTGTGTGTGTGTTTTGTGTGTGTGTGTGTGTGTGTATGTGTGTGTTGGGCGGGGCGGGGGGGGGGGGGGGGGGGGGGGGATGTGTATGGGGGGTGTGGTAAGTGTGTGTGTGTATGTGTGTGTGTGTGTAGGTGTAGGTGTGTGCATGCGCTTTACACATGTTTGTTGAAAATGCCGTTGCGTGTTTTTGTGTACTTAGCACCCAACAATCTCTCTATACACCATGCATCCATCCTTCTCTCTCTGTGACTCTCTCTCTCTCTGACTCTCTCTCTTCCCCTCCTTTCTCTCTTTCCTTTCTCTCTTTTATTTCTCTCTTTTATTTCTCTCTTTCCTTTCTCTATCATGCGTTAGTATTGCTTTGGACTTTGGTTCTCTGGCCCTTTCTGCAAGCTAGTTGATTGATCGTATGGTGGCAGACGTTCCAACTAGCTTATCCATCACATCCTGAGCACCGCAAACACCGAAGGAGCCTTGATTACGTGGGTTCCCTGTGGACAGATCGGGGTAGCCATGGTAGAAGAGTGCCATGGAATAACTTACTGGAGGCAGAGACGGACACAGACAGGAGACAGCCCGTGCTGCTTGGGGCTGCCCATGGTGCAGCTACTGGAGCAGGCTCCGACACCTCCGTGACCACGGGCTCAAGCCCTGTAGCGACAGCCATCGTATGGAGAGCAATGTAAAAGGTAAAGGTAAAGGTGTGATTTTATATAGCGACTTTCCACCATTGATCGGTGCTCAAACCGCTCTACACTTTACCCCCCTTGATCACTGGGCATCTTGATCAATCCTCACTGGTACCTCACAGCAAACATAGTGACATACATTTAAGACGCACACAGTCAGGTACCAGCACCAACTCCGCACCCTGGGGAGTATTCCAACCCGATGCTGGCGCTTGGCAGCATACAAAGGTTAATCGTACTACATTGTGCCAACATTGCCCTCACAGGTACCCGGTTTTACTCCTGGGTGGGGAGAAGCAATGCGAGTTAAGCATCTTGCTCAAGGATGCAACTCTGGGAACCGCGCAGCTTCGAACGCCGTACCCACTGGCCGCAAGCGACTGTAGGTCCAGCGCGCTAACCACTCGGCCACAGAGCCCCAGATGTAGTCACAGATAGGCATGGTACACTTTCTGTAGCAAAGTCATTTGGTTCAGTGATAGACGTCCATCGTTGTACTTTCGGTAGAGGTGCATTGAGGTACACATATACACTTTTAAAACCCCTCTCTGTTGGTTATAGACATTTCCAACTCTGGAGACCTCTGCCGCCAATATCTTGTTTCTAACTTAATTCTTCTTTTTAGATTAACTCATGATTATCTGTTTTCTCCGTATTGGTGTTAATGTAAGCCACTCGAAAAGTATACTCTTATTCGATGATATTTCCTTCAAATGAAAGTAGGTCTTAGAGGCTCGCTTATCTTCCTATCTTTTTGCGATTAAAAGTCAGTTTCAATGCACTGGGAAATGTCGAAAAGAGTCACATTTTAGGGTGCACATTTTGTGTTACATTTCCGTGTTATTAAGCGGCAAAGCTCCGAGTACCGGTAGCACTCCTTGTCAATGGCTGCATCCACCCGCTCTAAATTTCCATCTAGATCTAGATTAATGCGATCCGGACTACTTCCTTGAAAGTCGATCTGCAGCGTGCGACCGAAAATTCGACCATTTCAGATTAGTGGACACCTGACACGGACGGATGAAAGCATCACAAAAAGTGGGCCCGGTAAGTGAATCCAGACAATAAGTGAAATTGATGACGAGGAGGCGTGTGTCTGACGGAAAAGAAGGAGTTCATCTGCCTTCATTCCCGTAGCCCCCGTAGCGATCTAACCATCCGCCAGGCATGAATGTATCCATTGAAAGCGAAATGCCTTGACATCAACAGTACCACGATGATTCCTCTGAGGCATTTGCAGGCAGCTAGCTTTACATCTCATATTTCGGCAGTGTCTGGCGGTGACTATGTCCATTTGTCATTCAACTCTACTTCCGTTTGACCAAAGATTATAGGTTACACAAAGATAGTTCATTAGCGCATTGTCGTGAGGATCGAGACACGTTGCGCCCCAAGCGGATGGATCAAGCGTTGCCCTGTGACCTGCATTCGATTGTTAAAAAGTAGGACCTTTCAATACATTTTGATGCATTCAACATACAGCTTTGATAAATTAATGCTGTTCATGGCTTACATTTTCTTCGGATGGGTTTCTAGTATCCCAAAATATAGCTTTTTCTGCGCGAACTGGAGAGAGCTGCCGCCATTGAATTGCCCAAAGAGTAGACATATACGTCATATCTACACGAAAGCAGTCCTCTGATTGGTTCCCTGAATAGAATCCTCCAATCAGCAGGCAGCTTTCTTCGCCGTCTTGTCACTAAGCGGTGTGAGTACACTTTCCTTGATTCACTCCTACTACCGTCCGCTAGGTTTGGCGTCTTGTAACTTTGAAGAGCAAAAGCTCGGCATGAGCTATCTTTGTGTAACCCATAATCTTTGGTTTGACTGTCAATATCAGAACGTCATCTCTCTATCTCTCTCTCTCTCTGTGCTTATATTTCTCTGTCTCTGTTTATACATATCTTTCTCTATATCTCTGTCTCTCTCTCTGTCTCTCTCGCGCTCTCTCTATCTCTCTGCCTCGTTTATATTTCTATCTGTCTCTATCTCTCGCTCTCTGTCTTTCTGTCACTGTCTCTCTCTCTCTGTTTTTATATCTCTCTGTCTCTCTATTTATATATCTCTCTCGTAGGCGGTCACTGATATAATAGCATAGTTATGAAACATGGGATATGATCTAACCATACACGTGACATTCTCCAGAAAGCTTAAACACAGGGCAGGTTAGGCATTATACTTTCTGTGATCGAGATTTAACACAGGCAAGGGAACAAAGGCAGTGGATTCATGTTTCCTTGCAAACGGAAGGATAAAAAGGCGAACACAGTTTGCTTATTTGTAAAACTACAGAAAGGAATAAGCCTTTAGGCGCACAAACTATTTTTGACCACCCAATCAGGACGCAGCATCGGCCACGACAAAAGCGTACATCGAACTTCAAAGCACATGATCGCCGATGTCAATTTAGAACCTAGGACACTTACAAGTCCCAAAATCACTCTCGGCAAGTCGAGATATCGGCGATGTGGGCGGAAGCATCGCTCAATTAGAACACGACGTCAGGGTGACGGCAATCTTGATCCTAACTCAACTCGTGTTCGCGTGGTTCCTTGCGTTCGCATTGAATCTGTATGTGTTATGAAGAATGTTGAATCAATAAATAACCTTATCGGAATTAGGAGAGGGTTTATCCAACATGCGAGCCAAACTGCCCGATTGATCGGACATTCACCCATGTCGATGTGTTTTTCATGTGTGTGTCTGCATGTGCACGCACGAGTCTGTTTGTGCAGGTCTGCGTGCGTGTGTGAGATTGCGTGAGCATGTGAGATTGCGTGTGTGTGTGATAGGCGAGACGAAGGGTAGAATGTAAGAGGAAATATATCGCAGCTGTACAGAAATAGTCAGGCGATCGATTTTTCCATGTCCCTTGATAACAACCTGCCTGTCAAGTTGACATTGGCCGTGCTTTGTTGAACCTCTGCTGAGATTATCCTAGACGTTCTTTCGCTATTCCTCAGCCCCCTCCCCCCTAATCCTCCCCCACCTATCTCCATCCTCCCCCAGCCCCCTCCCCCCTAATCCTCCCCCACCTATCTCCATCCTCCCCTAGCCCCCTCCCCCCTAATCCTCCCCCACCTATCTCCATCCTCCCCCAGCCCCCTCCCCCGTAATCCTCCCCCACCTATCTCCATCCTCTCCCAACCCCCTCCTCCGCCCTCCATCATTCCCTGTCCTTGAAGGACAATCCGGTCTCTCGGTTTCTCAGCTCCTAGCCCTGTAACATTTCACCTCTGCCGATCTTTCTGCAATTCTTAGCAAAACGAATGAAAAGGTGGAGATTGTGAGTGGGCGTGTGGTCACTGGGGAATTCCTTATTATGTCTTCATTGCTGCGGAAGATTAAAAAACCCCAACTGAATAAGTTACTTTGCTGTCTGCTGGCAAACTTTTAGCCACTCTCGATGGAGAGAGAGAGAGAGAGAGAGAGAGAGAGAGAGAGAGAGAGAGAGAGAAAGAGATGTCTTGATTTAGGAGGTTATCAGAGAAAAAATACAGTTACTTTTGTCAACAGCGATATTTGCATCACATTCTGCACGAATTGCGAAAGAAGACGCTATAAAGGACGATCTTTATGCGCATGTTACTGCGTGTTTGATTCAATTTAAGATTTTTTAACACTTAAACCATGATGAGGTTTTTTAAAGCAGCCAGGATTCGTTTTATAGCGTTGATTCTCATGCAAAAAGCCATGACTTGCTTGCGTTACTCTTTAAAGCAGTTTTTTTAGAAAGATGATCTGAGATCGTAATGATGAAAAATAGCAGTCACGTCATCTCGATCAGGGATTGAACCACGGCACCCAATCGCCTCGCACAGTTGCCAACAGGTGGAGCCACCACGCGAAATCCCAATCTCATAAAAAGATGCTATCATCAGCCTAGTAAGTCGTTCGCAGCGGTCATTGTACGCTTGCAGGAGAGGCAATGTGACTACTCTGTGGGCTGTGGGAGCGCGAGGGAAGGTTTACACGACCCCTTTATATGTGTTCCTTGTGTGTGTGTGTGTGTGTGTGTGCGTGTGTGTGCATGTGTGTGTGTGTCTTTTTGTTTGTGTGTTTGTATGTGTGTGTATGTATGTGTATGTGTGTGCATGTGTGTGTGTTTGTTTGTGTGTGTGTATGTGTGTGTGTATGTGTGTGTGCATGTGTGTGTGTTTGTTTGTGTGTGTGTATGTATGTGTGTGTATGTGTGTGTGTATGTGTGTGTGTATGTGTGTGTATGTGTGTGTGTTTGTGTGTGTGTATGTGTGTGTATGTGTGTGTATATGTGTGTGTGTATGTGTGTGTGCTTGTGTGTGTGTGCTTGTGTGTGTGTGTGTGCGTGTGTGTGTGTGTGTGTGTGCATGGCATCAAAAGGCCAAATTCGTAATGAGAAGGATGACGGCAGCGATAGCAAAGCTTCCTATATTTTGCAGCTGGAGTTGGAGACACCATGTTTTCAAACTAATGCATCAGACCAAACAAAGCATTGACAGTACTAGTTCTGAGATTAACCCTCACATCAGCAATACTGTACTTAGAACTTAGCGGCATGAGTTCCTCAGGCGGGCCACACTAGTGGACTCGTCCGAGGAGAGGGGTACGGGAAAGGCAACGCAGCTGTTGGACCACACAAGCTGGCGGGCATCAGCAGCTGACTGAGGGCCATTATGCTCGATACAGGGCCACAACAGCTGACTGAGGGCCATTATGCTCGATACAGGGCCACAGCAGCTGACTGAGGGCCATTATGCTCGATACAGGGCTGCATCGCCTTGCCTACTGCTGCAAATGTCATGTTTAGGTGCCGACAGACGTACCGTTTTTCAAGCCGATTTTGCTGCCGATCCGGTCTGACCGTGCGTGTAAAAATCGGGTTGACAGCCACACGCAACGATAAGCAGTGGAGCCGTACCGGCGTGAAGATGCATTGACCCGCATATCCATTTTTAAAATGTAGGAGCTTTCACGACCTATTGATGCATTCAACATACAGCTTTGATAAATGAATGCTGTTCATGGGTTACATTTTCTTTGGATGGGTTTCTAGTATCCCCAAATACAGCGTTTTCTGTGCGAAGCGTAGCCTCGTTCTCGCGCAGTCAAGCCGCGGACAGATGCTCTCGCGTCGCCCGGCATAGGAATCGGTCCGGGCCGGGTCGGGGAAATAGAGCCTGCCCGACTGACAAGAATCAGGCCGGATTGTATGCAAATGAGTCAACCGTTCCGATTCTTGACCGGATCGGCAGCAAATCGGGGGACAACCGGTACGTCTGTCGGCGCCTTAAATGACAAAATCCGGCAAATAGCGCCTTACGCACCTTTTCCTCTCTCTCCCCAAATATTCAGTCTTTCCCGCACCCCTCTCCTTGGACAAGTCCACAAGTGAGGCCCGCCTGAAAAAACTCACCCCAACAGGAAGGTTAAGGTAATTATCGATGAACTTTTGCTGACAATATATGTGTAAACGAGAATTTTTCCCAATCTTTTTTCAGTACTTCATCACATTAACAAAAACAAACGCCTACTTTAATTGCAACGTGCGTTCCAGATTTCTCCCCGAGTTTTTCTACGCTCGGAAGGGATTCCTAGAAATTCAGGCTATCACAGGATGTTTCGACGAGTTAGCTGAGAGGGGATTTTCCATGTAATCCTATTAAACAAATCACTTGCCATCCCAAGTTTCTCTGTGGTCTATAGCTCAGGTTGTAGGTTACTTTAGCCATGTTCTGGCGAGCTGCCACGTAGATTATCCTTGCTGTCAGCGAATCAGGCAGACGCATTTAAGACAAGAGTGCCCGATGCATAGACACCGTTACTAAATCCAGTATATGTTCTCTTTCCATCCATGTGTGTGTGTGTGTGTGTGTGTGTGTGTGCGCGCGCGCGCATCCATGCGCACGAGCTCTCTAATGTTCATGTTACTATCTCAAAATATATGTAGTTTGCAGAATATGACACTTTCCTCTCGATATCCTCCTCCTCAAACGGATCCCTCGGTAGATAGACTCTCCAAGCCATCTCCGATCATTTCGTCAGAGACTGTCCCCAGCAGCTTTCGCAACCGTCAGGTGACGTGTATGCATGAAAAAGAATTTGATTCTCACCACACATCCGGGGAAGCACGACCCCACATAGGTCGCACAGGCGATAGTCCGTGGCATGGGACACTACAGTCCATGAGCTTATGCGAGTGGGCTCCCTGTGTTTGACATTATCAGCCTGTACTTTTGTGAGGCAAGTGACCAGCAGACAATCTGATTGGCCAACTTAAGTGGCTTACGGGCATCTGGGGTCATGACTCGTCCTTCGAAGACCGCCAATCATCTTCCTTCTCTGGGTGTTCCGTGTCCATGCCATATCCACCCAGATCATCAGCTGCAGCCTTGAAAACCTGAAATAGTGTTTACAGTACGAAGAAAATTTGTCTAAACTGTTGCCTCAAGAGAACCAGTGTTACATGTACTCACAGCCGAGATTTCCACCATGCTCTGCTGTCTTCCAAAGCGTTATGATGACTCTCTTGCCAGGTGTCCACTGTTTACCGACCTTGAAGACAACAGCACTATGGTTTGTCAGTGACCCTTCAAGCCTCAGAAGCATCTCTGCAAACCTGCCATACGACTAGAATGGGTTTTTTGGTAGACGTCTTACAACGGATTTCCTCCAAGTTGCATCTGCTCACGGCTCTCCATGAACCGCTCCTGCAGCTCACTTGTTCTCAAAGGGCTGTTTCAATGATGCATGCATTCAAAGGTGTTTCGTTGAGGTCTTTGTGGGCAGCGTTTTGTTTTCCATAGGTAAACTCAGAACAGAAGACTAGTGTTGGCAACCTCTTTCCTTCTTATCTCACCACTTCGCCTCCACAACAAATCTAGTCTAATGATTAGCGCGTTACTTCCTTGCATTCCTGATCCTCTCAAGATGTCATTTTTTGACGCTTCGTCAGTACTAAGATAAATCAATTAATAAGTCAGCCATTGGAGAGAGAGAGAGAGAGAGAGAGAGAGAGAGAGAGAGAGAGAGAGAGAGAGAGATGAAATAGAGACAGAGATGGAGATAAAATGAGAAAGAGAGAGAGAGAGAGAGAGAGAGAGAGAGAGAGAGAGAGAGAGAGAGAGAGAGAGAGAGAGAGAGAGAGAGAGAAAGAGACACAGAGAGACAGAAAGAGAGAGGGAGAGAAAGAGAGAGAGAGAGAGAGAGAGAGAGAGAGAGAGAGAGAGAGAGAGAGAGAGAGAGAGAGAGAGAAAGAGACAGAGGGAAAGTGAGAGAGAGAACGAATGAACGAACTAATTTTAATGTATAGGCCCATTACATTGGAGCGAAACGCGAAAGAAACACGATCATGAAAATAAAAGAAAGAAAAAGGAAAAAGAAAAAAAATCACTGTAAAAAGTTCGCCAAAAACTGGCAACCAATTTCGGCACATGCAACGAGCAGACGTGAAAAGAATGAATTTATCGTAATGTTCATTTTCTGCGCGTAACGCGTAAAGGTTGCTGGCGCGTCGGCGACGTCCTGCTCGTTGTGGGCTTGTTTACGCTGCCGCGTTGATAAACAGCTGATCGAGGACGAAGTACAGGTCGTTTCTCCGGGTGCACTTGTGGGTGTCGACAGGAAGGTTCACTTCTCTGATGCCTCGGGATCGTGCAGGCAATCTGTAGAGGTAGATGGAAACGATGGAGCCTCGTCTGTCACTTTGCCCGGATCACAAGCCTCTGCAATGCTGGTCCCGAATGCGCTCACTTGCTCCTGCATGGTGCGGGACACGCTCCGAGTCATCTCTCTCACTAGGTTCTCCAGGTCCTCCAACGTTGCCTCTTTCCTAGGGAATGGAACCGTGCTAACGGGAGGGTCCTCCGGAAGGTGCAGTGCCTCTTCTGCAGGGGAATCCTTGTTGGAGGCCGATGTTGCTGCTTCTTTCATGACACCACAGCTGGAGGGGTCAGAGGTCACGGGTGGCGGGGTGACGGAATCGGCCGGTGTCGTAGAATATTTCGGAACCAGGATTAATCGGAACCGGTTCCGAAATATCCTAGGATTTTTCGGAACCGGTTCCGATTAATCCTGGCCCTGGTGAAAGGATATTTCGGAACCACCAGGATATTTCGGAACCACCTTGTAGATGCTTTCGTATGATTTTCTGAGTTTCTAGAAGGTTTCAAATCAGAGTGAAACAAGCTACTACGCTAACAAAGAACAATTTACCTTGACCAAACGATGTTTAATGTATGTTGTTTTATTAAATATGCTCAAGCAGCTACAGACTGCTATTTAAGTACGAGTAATAATACATAAAGATTTTTACAGAACCTTTTCCTTAAAACCTTTAAAGAAAACTTAAAAACCATCCTTTTGTAATAACCTATGCTTCAACACTCAACTGATTAGAAACTTCTGATTCTCAATTTCACTGAATAAACTCCTTCTTCCTGTGATATGATGATAAAGTCTTCTTGAAATTCTAAGAAAGTCAGCTCCAGAGTACGGGAAGCTCTTGTGCCTGTCCACAAGTGCGGATTTGTGCATTTGTAGAAACGGTTATACGATAATTAACTAACATCTCTCCTGCCCTCGTCTCGGTGGTTCCCGTTCGTCATCCCTATCCTCCGAACTTCTCTTCGTCCTCTCTCGATCTTCTCTCGATCTCTCGTCTCCTCCTCTACTCCCCTCTCTCCTCCTCTCCTTCCTCCTCTCTCTCCTATCTCTCTCTCTCTCCTCCTCCTCCTCTGTTTCGGTTCTCGCTCTCTCAACTCCCCCTCCGATACATCAACGATCGCTCCATGTCTCGACCCGTCCTCACCGTCTCCTCCCCGTCCATCCTCTCCTCCCTCTTCCGTGGTCGCGTCTTCTCTCAAATCCGTCTCTCTCGTTTCCCTCATCTCCTCTTCCCGTCTCGTCGTCGTCTCTGTCCCTCTCTCTCTCCTCGCTCCCCCCCCCTGCCACTCTCATCTCTTCTCTCTCTCTCATCCTCTATACTCTCTCTCTCTCTCTACTCTCTCTACCAACTAGGTATAGAATTGTGTTCTGATACCGAGGCGGTGGAGCTAACCATAGGTCATACTGCGACCATTATGAATATGCTATTCATGCCATTTGATGGCCGTAATATAATATCTATTTTTAACATTCCTGTACATGATGAATATCTGAATGTTTTAACTGATTGTATGTCCATTATGGCGAAGCTTTGTTTTAGGCCAAGATCAAATCACCACCCCGCCTCCCACCTCCTTCTCCCACCACTCACTCAAATAAATCTTCATGTGAGATCACTACTCACCTTCATCTAACTCCGACTTAACTCTCTACCATTCTCTGCCCTCCTCCCTCATCTCTCTCTCTTCGACTCTCCGTCTCTCTCTCTCTTCTCTCCTCGCTCCGTCTCTCTCCTCTCTCTCATCTCTCTCTCTTCCTCTCTCATCTTCGTCCTCTCT
>JAWQFJ010034184.1:0-38297 GCA_034096865.1 Theodoxus fluviatilis | reverse complement strand
AAAGTACCAAATGTCATCGGTACTTTCTAATGGTATGGTGAAAACTTCAGGAGAATGTTGTTGATATGAAATACCTTGTTAATAGTCCACGTACCTTCTTGTGTGGTTATAAGAAGGAACATCCTGTTGTTCGAGTACCAAAAAAAAGAAGCTGAATTTACTTACACTGAGTTACAGACTAAAGTTTCACTTGCTGTTTATATTTTTACCATCTTCATTTATTTAATTCATTAGTAAAACTGATCAGTTGCAACACAGAAAATTCTATATTTGATTCTTAGCTAGGGTTTACATTCTAAGTGGTATGCAACACTAAGCTGTGACAAGGACTGGCATGATTAGACATTGGGCAGATACAGGCATGGAGAGGATAAACTTTCAAGGATGAAATAAATGTATTGTTGCACTATGACAAAGGAATTTAAATCTGGCATTCATCATGGGCAATTTCCTTGAAGCTGGAAGATTATTCATTGAGCATTGTGTGTTGGCAGCAGCAAATTTAGTCTTCCACTCCGAGGAAGCCTTAGTAAACAACCAGGTGGTCAGTCAGAAAGGGGACAGAGAGCTGTACTGTGGTCTATGGACATCATCACCCATCATCTTTCTCCAAACGTGAATTGTCCATACAGTCTTGCAGCTAACAGGCTGATGGACGCATCTCTTCAAATCTTGTCCTCTTATTTTAGGTCCAACAGTCCATCCAGTTGGTCATTGAAGATGAGACCAACATGAACAGGCAGGTGGGGGAGGAGTGCATGTCATCCAAAGATGGGGCAGAGACCATGCGGACCTTCAAGGTCAACCTTACTTACCTGCGTCGGCTGCCAGAACATCTTGAAACTCTCCAACGCCACGCCGACTCCACCTTCCGGGAGCTTATGGAATCATCCAAGGCTCTCTTTCAAGAATAATATGAGGCAGACAGAACACTCTTCAAGCTGTCTCCCATAAGTTGCCGGAAGCATCCAAAGTTCTCTTTCACTTTCAGGAATAATGTTAGGCAGACATAATATTCTTCATGCTGTCTTCCATGAGATGCTGGAAGCATCCAAAGTTCTCTTTCACTTTCAGGAATAATGTTAGGCAGACATAATATTCTTCATGCTGTCTTCCATGAGATGCTGGAACTGCAAAGCAGGCTGTAGCTGCCTGACACACAGAGCAGATAATGAGCTGACTGCTCTCCATGAAGTAATGAAATCGCCCAGCATTTGGTTCCTTATATACTGTTAAGAATGTGGGAGAGCTGATAATTTGATTGCCTTCCAAGGTTTCTTGGACATTTCCATAGATATCCTAGATGAACAGTGATTGGCACAGTGTAATGATCGACTTCCATGAATGTCTTAAAGCTTGATAAAATCAGTGAAAGTGCAAAGGGTAGCAAGAGTAACACCCAGACAATCTTCTGAAAGCTTATGATATTGGTTCTGAATCATTCTGTATGACTGTCAGAGGATGTTTAGTCTATTCATTCAGGAGTTTCTGAAGGCTTTTAAAAATTGTGTATAATAGTTTGTGGCAGAGAGAATGGTTATGTGACATGTTGTAACAGGCTTTTGATAGCTTTTCTGAAATCTTTATCGTTTTAGAATTGCAGGTAGAGAAATCATTTTGGAGACATTCCTAACACAAAACCCAGGGGTGGGAGGGGGGTGGGGGGTGGGGGGAGAAGACAGAAAGAGATGTGTAAACTCTGCAGAAGGATGTTGAGCATGTGAACAACTATGTTGCAGTATGAAAAACCAGTTGGAAACTTTCGATGTTTACAGAATGTAAGTCAGACAAGATCCACTCAGCAGTCTGACTCTTTGTGTTGTGGAAGTCACTGGAAGTGTTGTGAATTTTGTCTGGCAGAGTTCAGTGACAGCTAGATATTACCTGGTTGTTTCCATTCATGGTTAGTAATGACAGTCATTACTCTGTTGTTGTGCAGCAAAGGTGGCAGAGTGTGTAGAAATGACCCCAGTCAGTTATTCATATACTGAGGAAGGAAAGGCAACAGTTCTTGGCATTGTAGAAACTATGTCAAAATGTTCCTGGTTCTAGAGTTTTTAAAATCATACTTGGATTAGTTCTACTATTGCATGTGTTATTTGTAAGTTAAACAACGTGATATGTTATTTTGCATAATTATGTCATGCATGTTCAGTCAGGCTAGTGCAATTCATGTGTGCATATGTTGGTATGCATATGCTGTGTGTTGTGAAGCACAATGATCCTCTTAGTGTCCAAAAAGGGGATATTGCAATTTTTTTTATCAGAAAATATTTCAAAATAAACAAATAATACATATCAAACTATTTATTATACATGTTGCTTTAGAAATTGCACAGTGCCTGTGTAGGTAACTGTCATCAATATTACCACAAGTCACCTCAACTGGAACATGTTTTATTTGTGCTTTAACACATCTGCTGTCAAATGCATCTTTAAGTCTGTTATCTCTAACCTCAAAAAAGCAGCATCAAAGCAATACTGTACAAATTACATTGAGTACAAGGTAATTGGCAAGGGAAAGTGTTTTATGCTCTTACAGAGATCCTGAGATGAGCAGGATGGATAAATGGATGGATGGAGTTTTACGGCCTATCAGCCTTTGAAGGCTATATAAGGCCAGCAAGCATGAAAATCACTAAAACAGTTTACAGTCAACGCAAGTCAAGTCATGGTGTCCCTAGTTATATGCCTCTTACAAATCGCGTAGGGAGACGCGGTGGGTCAATTTTTACCGCGAACCCACAGGGAGATCAAGGAGCCAGAACCATAAGTATTCATTGTAGTGTACTGTGAACATAAAAATATTCATTGCGTGATAATGAACAACTGCCAAGTATCAACTTATAAAAACGTTTTTGATCAAGAACCATTAAATGGCCTCATCGCCTGTGTGCTTCTGCAGATGTTCATATCTGGTCACTTTATGTGTCAGACTTTTCTTTTTTCTTAATTATGAAAGCTTGTACCTCTGAAGAACCATGGAGTTCTCTCTGTAAGGCAGATGATGAACCTAAAAATGCACTGAGGACAATGTAGCCAAGTTACTGTTTGTCTAGTAGGCATGACTTGCAAACCATGTGTATAGGGAAAGAAGAACAGCTGGGTACAACATACGGCCAGAGCCGTTTGATGCCCTGCTTCCCCTCCTCCATCAGCTGGAAAACCCTGGCTGCTGGGCTTTTAAAACCCGCTCCAGTAACTCAGCCAGGGACAGCCCCAAGCAGCCTGTCTCGTCGCAGAGGGCATCGGATCTCTTGCTGGTCATCCCAACCCGTCTCTGGTCTGCTAGATCCATAAGGAATGGGCAGCTGTAACTCCTCCCACCTTCTGAGACTCTGCAACAACCCCACCCTCTTGGATGGCACTGGTCCTCTAGTTTGGGGTATCTTGCCTATCTCCACCGGTGCACCCCATTCAGGAGAAGGCTTAAAGACAACCCAACACACTTGCTCCATTGGACAGTCTCTATGCTTTTATTCTCAGCATGTAAAGCCTGAACATCTGGCAAAGTATCCATTTTCAGTCCTACATCAACAGGCACAATGTTCAAACACAAGAGTATCTTGAAATGAGTCCTATGCATACGGATGCCCTACAAGCAAACTCTACCTTGCTACTTTTTTAATTCTACCTCGAGAATAATGCACATACATCAATATTGCTACACATTTCTAGTAAGACGGATAAATCTAACATTCACTGACTGAGAGAGATATAATGCTGCACATCTGCCTAAGAATGCATTACAGCTTGCTCGATTTCCTGAAACATCTTTCCATTGTACATCAAATTCTGGATACTGAAATATCTTCACACCCAATGGCGTGGAACTCATGCGGGGGGGGGGGGGGGGGGGGGGGAGACTCACCCTGTGTTCTGTGCCCATTTTACAGATGAGATTGCACAAAAATATCTGCCTCTGTACTCTGTTCATAATGGAGAAGAAAAACGAATTACCCTTTCACAAATGCTGATATTTCTCTAGCAAGTTGTACCACAAACACTACATGCAGCCTTGAAAAAACATTGCCATTAACATCATCAGGATGTCCGAATATATCACAACCATTAACATCTACTGCAATTGGAGCCCTTACCATCGATAACTGTAGGTAGCAACTTGGGTCACAACCAGTCTAGTGACATACTTAACAGTGGACACAAACAATACTGAAGAATGCGTCAATGGTCGAGCCACAGGTTGTTGACAATCCAACAGGTAAGTGGTCCCTTGACAACTAGCCTCCTCCTCGTAGCTTGGACAGCACTACCCTCCCCACCACTCATTTACCCTCACAAAGCTGCTTGGACTGCACTACCCTCCCCACCACTCATTTACCCTCACAAAGCTGCTTGGACTGCACTACCCTCCCCACCACTCATTTACCCTCACAAAGCTGCTTGGACAGCACTACCCTCCCCACCACTCATTTACCCTCACAAAGCTGCTTGGACAGCTCTACCCCACCACTCATTTACCCTCACAAAGCTGCTTGGACAGCAATACCCCACCACTCATTTACCCTCACAAAGCTGCTTGGACAGCACTACCCTCCCCACCACTCATTTACCCTCACAAAGCTGCTTGGACAGCACTACCCTCCCCACCACTCATTTACCCTCACAAAGCTGCTTGGACAGCACTACCCACCCTCACAAAGCTGCTTGGACAGCACTACCCTCCCCACCACTCATTTACCCTCACAAAGCTGCTTGGACAGCACTACCCTCCCCACCACTCATTTACCCTCACAAAGCTGCTTGGACAGCACTACCCTCCCCACCACTCATTTACCCTCACAAAGCTGCTTGGACAGCACTACCCTCCCCACCACTCATTTACCCTCACAAAGCTGCTTGGACAGCACTACCCTCCCCACCACTCATTTACCCTCACAAAGCTGCTTGGACAGCACTACCCTCCCCACCACTCATTTACCCTCACAAAGCTGCTTGGACAGCACTACCCTCCCCACCACTCATTTACCCTCACAAAGCTGCTTGGACAGCACTACCCCACCACTCATTTACCCTCACAAAGCTGCTTGGACAGCACTACCCTCCCCACCACTCATTTACCCTCACAAAGCTGCTTGGACAGCACTACCCTCCCCACTCATTTACCCTCACAAAGCTGCTTGGACAGCACTACCCTCCCCACTCATTTACCCTCACAAAGCTGCTTGGACAGCACTACCCTCCCCACCACTCATTTACCCTCACAAAGCTGCTTGGACAGCACTACCCTCCCCACCACTCATTTACCCTCACAAAGCTGCTTGGACAGCACTACCCTCCCCACCACTCATTTACCCTCACAAAGCTGCTTGGACAGCACTACCCTCCCCACCACTCATTTACCCTCACAAAGCTGCTTGGACAGCACTACCCTCCCCACCACTCATTTACCCTCACAAAGCTGCTTGGACAGCACTACCCTCCCCACCACTCATTTACCCTCACAAAGCTGCTTGGACAGCACTACCCTCCCCACCACTCATTTACCCTCACAAAGCTGCTTGGACTGCACTACCCTCCCCACCACTCATTTACCCTCACAAAGCTGCTTGGACAGCACTACCCTCCCCACCACTCATTTACCCTCACAAAGCTGCTTGGACAGCACTACCCTCCCCACCACTCATTTACCCTCACAAAGCTGCTTGGACAGCACTACCCTCCCCACCACTCATTTACCCTCACAAAGCTGCTTGGACAGCACTACCCCACCACTCATTTACCCTCACAAAGCTGCTTGGACAGCACTACCCTCCCCACCACTCATTTACCCTCACAAAGCTGCTTGGACAGCACTACCCTCCCCACCACTCATTTACCCTCACAAAGCTGCTTGGACAGCACTACCCTCCCCACCACTCATTTACCCTCACAAAGCTGCTTGGACAGCACTACCCTCCCCACCACTCATTTACCCTCACAAAGCTGCTTGGACTGCACTACCCTCCCCACCACTCATTTACCCTCACAAAGCTGCTTGGACAGCACTACCCTCCCCACCACTCATTTACCCTCACAAAGCTGCTTGGACAGCACTACCCTCCCCACCACTCATTTACCCTCACAAAGCTGCTTGGACTGCACTACCCTCCCCACCACTCATTTACCCTCACAAAGCTGCTTGGACAGCACTACCCTCCCCACCACTCATTTACCCTCACAAAGCTGCTTGGACAGCACTACCCTCCCCACCACTCATTTACCCTCACAAAGCTGCTTGGACAGCACTACCCTCCCCACCACTCATTTACCCTCACAAAGCTGCTTGGACTGCACTACCCCACCACTCATTTACCCTCACAAAGCTGCTTGGACAGCACTACCCTCCCCACCACTCATTTACCCTCACAAAGCTGCTTGGACAGCACTACCCTCCCCACCACTCATTTACCCTCACAAAGCTGCTTGGACAGCACTACCCTCCCCACCACTCATTTACCCTCACAAAGCTGCTTGGACAGCACTACCCTCCCCACTCATTTACCCTCACAAAGCTGCTTGGACAGCACTACCCTCCCCACCACTCATTTACCCTCACAAAGCTGCTTGGACTGCACTACCCTCCCCACCACTCATTTACCCTCACAAAGCTGCTTGGACAGCACTACCCTCCCCACCACTCATTTACCCTCACAAAGCTGCTTGGACTGCACTACCCTCCCCACCACTCATTTACCCTCACAAAGCTGCTTGGACAGCACTACCCTCCCCACCACTCATTTACCCTCACAAAGCTGCTTGGACTGCACTACCCCACCACTCATTTACCCTCACAAAGCTGCTTGGACAGCACTACCCTCCCCACCACTCATTTACCCTCACAAAGCTGCTTGGACTGCACTACCCCACCACTCATTTACCCTCACAAAGCTGCTTGGACAGCACTACCCTCCCCACCACTCATTTACCCTCACAAAGCTGCTTGGACAGCACTACCCTCCCCACCACTCATTTACCCTCACAAAGCTGCTTGGACTGCACTACCCTCCCCACCACTCATTTACCCTCACAAAGCTGCTTGGACAGCACTACCCCACCACTCATTTACCCTCACAAAGCTGCTTGGACTGCACTACCCTCCCCACCACTCATTTACCCTCACAAAGCTGCTTGGACAGCACTACCCTCCCCACCACTCATTTACCCTCACAAAGCTGCTTGGACAGCACTACCCTCCCCACCACTCATTTACCCTCACAAAGCTGCTTACTTTACAAGCATGACAAATGGCCCTCCCCACCACTCATTTACCCTCACAAAGCTGCTTGGACAGCACTACCCTCCCCACCACTCATTTACCCTCACAAAGCTGCTTGGACAGCACTACCCTCCCCACCACTCATTTACCCTCACAAAGCTGCTTGGACTGCACTACCCTCCCCACCACTCATTTACCCTCACAAAGCTGCTTGGACAGCACTACCCTCCCCACCACTCATTTACCCTCACAAAGCTGCTTGGACAGCACTACCCTCCCCACCACTAATTTAACCTCACAAAGCTGCTTGGACAGCACTACCCTCCCCACCACTCATTTACCCTCACAAAGCTGCTTGGACAGCACTACCCTCCCCACCACTCATTTACCCTCACAAAGCTGCTTGGACAGCACTACCCTCCCCACCACTCATTTACCTTCACAAAGCACTAATAAGCTGCTTGGACAGCACTACCCTCCCCACCACTCATTTACCCTCACAAAGCTGCTTGGACAGCACTACCCTCCCCACCACTCATTTACCATCACAAAGCTGCTTGGACAGCACTACCCTCCCCACCACTCATTTACCCTCACAAAGCTGCTTGGACAGCACTACCCCACCACTCATTTACCCTCACAAAGCTGCTTGGACTGCACTACCCCACCACTCATTTACCCTCACAAAGCTGCTTGGACTGCACTACCCCACCACTCATTTACCCTCACAAAGCTGCTTGGACAGCACTACCCTCCCCACCACTCATTTACCCTCACAAAGCTGCTTGGACAGCACTACCCTCCCCACTCATTTACCCTCACAAAGCTGCTTGGACAGCACTACCCTCCCCACCACTCATTTACCCTCACAAAGCTGCTTGGACAGCACTACCCTCCCCACCACTCATTTACCCTCACAAAGCTGCTTGGACAGCACTACCCTCCCCACCACTCATTTACCCTCACAAAGCTGCTTGGACAGCACTACCCTCCCCACCACTCATTTACCCTCACAAAGCTGCTTGGACAGCACTACCCTCCCCACCACTCATTTACCCTCACAAAGCTGCTTGGACAGCACTACCCTCCCCACCACTCATTTACCCTCACAAAGCTGCTTGGACAGCACTACCCTCCCCACTCATTTACCCTCACAAAGCTGCTTGGACAGCACTACCCTCCCCACCACTCATTTACCCTCACAAAGCTGCTTGGACAGCACTACCCTCCCCACCACTCATTTACCCTCACAAAGCTGCTTGGACAGCACTACCCTCCCCACCACTCATTTACCCTCACAAAGCTGCTTGGACAGCACTACCCTCCCCACTCATTTACCCTCACAAAGCTGCTTGGACAGCACTACCCTCCCCACCACTCATTTACCCTCACAAAGCTGCTTGGACAGCACTACCCTCCCCACCACTCATTTACCCTCACAAAGCTGCTTGGACAGCACTACCCTCCCCACCACTCATTTACCCTCACAAAGCTGCTTGGACAGCACTACCCTCCCCACCACTCATTTACCCTCACAAAGCTGCTTGGACAGCACTACCCTCCCCACCACTCATTTACCCTCACAAAGCTGCTTGGACAGCACTACCCCCCCCACTCATTTACCCTCACAAAGCTGCTTGGACAGCACTACCCTCCCCACCACTCATTTACCCTCACAAAGCTGCTTGGACAGCACTACCCTCCCCACCACTCATTTACCCTCACAAAGCTGCTTGGACAGCACTACCCTCCCCACCACTCATTTACCCTCACAAAGCTGCTTGGACAGCACTACCCTCCCCACCACTCATTTACCCTCACAAAGCTGCTTGGACAGCACTACCCTCCCCACCACTCATTTACCCTCACAAAGCTGCTTGGACAGCACTACCCTCCCCACCACTCATTTACCCTCACAAAGCTGCTTGGACAGCACTACCCTCCCCACCACTCATTTACCCTCACAAAGCTGCTTGGACAGCACTACCCTCCCCACCACTCATTTACCCTCACAAAGCTGCTTGGACAGCACTACCCTCCCCACCACTCATTTACCCTCACAAAGCTGCTTGGACAGCACTACCCTCCCCACCACTCATTTACCCTCACAAAGCTGCTTGGACAGCACTACCCTCCCCACCACTCATTTACCCTCACAAAGCTGCTTGGACTGCACTACCCTCCCCACCACTCATTTACCCTCACAAAGCTGCTTGGACTGCACTACCCTCCCCACCACTCATTTACCCTCACAAAGCTGCTTGGACAGCACTACCCTCCCCACCACTCATTTACCCTCACAAAGCTGCTTGGACAGCACTACCCTCCCCACCACTCATTTACCCTCACAAAGCTGCTTGGACAGCACTACCCTCCCCACCACTCATTTACCCTCACAAAGCTGCTTGGACAGCACTACCCTCCCCACCACTCATTTACCCTCACAAAGCTGCTTGGACAGCACTACCCTCCCCACCACTCATTTACCCTCACAAAGCTGCTTGGACAGCACTACCCTCCCCACCACTCATTTACCCTCACAAAGCTGCTTGGACAGCACTACCCTCCCCACCACTCATTTACCCTCACAAAGCTGCTTGGACTGCACTACCCTCCCCACCACTCATTTACCCTCACAAAGCTGCTTGGACAGCACTACCCTCCCCACCACTCATTTACCCTCACAAAGCTGCTTGGACAGCACTACCCTCCCCACCACTCATTTACCCTCACAAAGCTGCTTGGACAGCACTACCCTCCCCACCACTCATTTACCCTCACAAAGCTGCTTGGACAGCACTACCCTCCCCACCACTCATTTACCCTCACAAAGCTGCTTGGACAGCACTACCCTCCCCACCACTCATTTACCCTCACAAAGCTGCTTGGACAGCACTACCCTCCCCACCACTCATTTACCCTCACAAAGCTGCTTGGACAGCACTACCCTCCCCACCACTCATTTACCCTCACAAAGCTGCTTGGACTGCACTACCCTCCCCACCACTCATTTACCCTCACAAAGCTGCTTGGACAGCACTACCCTCCCCACCACTCATTTACCCTCACAAAGCTGCTTGGACAGCACTACCCTCCCCACCACTCATTTACCCTCACAAAGCTGCTTGGACAGCACTACCCTCCCCACCACTCATTTACCCTCACAAAGCTGCTTGGACAGCACTACCCTCCCCACCACTCATTTACCCTCACAAAGCTGCTTGGACAGCACTACCCTCCCCACCACTCATTTACCCTCACAAAGCTGCTTGGACAGCACTACCCTCCCCACCACTCATTTACCCTCACAAAGCTGCTTGGACAGCACTACCCTCCCCACCACTCATTTACCCTCACAAAGCTGCTTGGACAGCACTACCCTCCCCACCACTCATTTACCCTCACAAAGCTGCTTGGACAGCACTACCCTCCCCACCACTCATTTACCCTCACAAAGCTGCTTGGACAGCACTACCCTCCCCACCACTCATTTACCCTCACAAAGCTGCTTGGACAGCACTACCCTCCCCACCACTCATTTACCCTCACAAAGCTGCTTGGACTGCACTACCCTCCCCACCACTCATTTACCCTCACAAAGCTGCTTGGACAGGAGGAGGGCGGAGGGAGAATGGAGGAGGGAGGATGGAGGAGGAGGATGGAGATGGGAGGAGGGCGGATGGAGGAGGGAGGAGAGAGGAGGGAGGATGGAGGAGGAGGAGGAAGGAGGAGGAGGGAGAATGGAGGAGGGAGGATGGGGGAGGAGGGGAGGAGGGAGGATGGGGAGGAGGATGGAGGAGGAGGAGGGAGGATGGAGGAGGGAGGAGGGAGGGGCAAGGAGGAGGAGGATGGAGGAGGGAGGGAGGATGGAGGAGGAGGAGGGAGGAGGAGAGGAGGGAGGAGGGAGGATGGAGGAGGAGGGAGGAGGGAGGATGGAGGAGGATGATGGCGGAGGGAGGAGGGAGGGAGGAGGGAGGATGGAGGGAGGGGAGGAGGAGGAGGGAGAGGAGGAGAGAGAGGAGGGGAGAGGAGGAGGGAGAGGAGGAAGGAGGAGAGGGAGGAGGAGGAGGAGGGGAGGAGAGGAGGAGGGAGGAGAGAGGAGGAGAGGAGGAAGAGGGAGGAGAGGGGAGGAGAGGAGGAGGGAGAGGGTGGAGGGAGGAGGAGGAGGGAGGAGAGGGAGGAAGGAGGAGGGAGGAGGGAGGAGGAGAGGAAGGAGGAAGGAGGGAGAGAGGGAGGAGGAAGGAAGGAGGAGGGAGGAGGAAAGAGGAGGAGGATGAGAGAGGAGGGGAGAGGAGAGGAGGAGGAGGAGGGAGAGAGGAGGAGGGGAGGGAGGAGGAGGAGGGAGGAGGAGGAGGGAGGAAGGGGGAGGAGGGAGGGAGGAAGGAGGAGGAGGAGAGGGAGAAGGAGGGAGGAGGAGGAGGAGGGGAGGGAGAGGAGAAGGAGGAGGGGAGAGGAGAGGAGGGAGGAGGAGAGGAGAGGATGGAGGAGGGTGGGGGGGGCCCGGGATGGAGGAGGGAGGATGGAGGAGGAGGATGGAGGAGGGAAAAGGGAGGAGGGAGGAGGGAGGATGGAGCAGGGATGATGGAGCAGGGATGATGGAGCAGAGAGGAGGGAGGAGGGAGGTTGGAGGAGGAGGAGGAGGATGGAGGAGGAGGGATGGGAGGATAGCAATGGCAGGAGTGTGAGAGCAGGGAGGGAGGATGGAAGAGGAGGAGGGGAGGAGGGAGAGAATGGAGGTATGGCGGAGGGAGAGATGTACGGATAGGAAAGGAGGAGGTGGGAGGATGGGCAGGAGGGAGGACTGGACGGAGCGGATGATGCGCGGAGGGAGGAGGGGAGGAAGGAGGAGGGAGGATGGCGGAGGGATGATGGCGGAGGGATGATGGCGGAGGGAGGAGGGAGGAGGGAGGATGGAGAAGGGAGGAGGGAGGAGGGCGAATGGAGGAGGGAGGAGGGGGAGGAGGAGGTATGGTATTTGGGCAGGATGGGAAGAAAGAGAGAAGATGAAAATGAAGTAACCCGAGACACAGCTAACCGGAAGTCATTCCATGGCCACGCAGAGTTGTACTGCGAGGGCGACGTGCTTTATGCAATTTACCGCTCCTGCACCTTTCTTCGCATGGAATATATTCCGACAAACGACGCATTAGTTGCTTTACGAGGTTTTGGTGCATTTGTGTAGTTTAACACATGATGTAGCGTTCAAAAAAGTTTTTCCCCGTGTAAAGCCGTCTCCCCTGCCGGAAATAATATGGGAGTCACCTCCCTGTAGTCTGTTTGTAGTCTGGTTTTATAAAACGCGACCGTTGACTGACTTGGCACGCCCGGGGAGTTATGCTAAGATCCGGCCGCGTAAATATATCTGCGTTTTGTGACAAACGTCTTGCTCGGCGGTACTGTACTCCATGCACCTTAACGGTGCGCGTGATTCGGGTGTAATCTTAAGCTAAACGACGTTCCGAATGTTTCCGACTTTGACCATTTCAGCAGCGCCAATAAACGTCGTTTAGCTTAAGATTACACCCGAATCACGCGCACCGTTAAGGTGCATGGAGTACAGTACCGCCGAGAAAGACGTTTGTCACAAAACGCAGATATATTAACGCGGCCGGATCTTAGCATAACTCCCCCGGCGTGCCAAGTCAGTCAGGCGGAGTGGCGGGTGTCGTCTCTTTTTGGAGTGGAATTCTCAGCACGTCCCGAGCAGATAACTCTGCGATGACTTCCGGTTACTGTTTTCCACGGGTTACAAACACAACATCCACAACCACTATAGGAGGGAAATGTGTATATCTTTGGAAGACAAGGAAGAAGAAGATGACTACAAATATCAACCCCACCAGTATCCAGAATTTCCCATTTCGAAACAACTTCAACTTCCGATTGTAATTTTCAGAAGGAAGATCCAGAGATAATGGAAAACATGTGCAAAAACGTGTATGCCCTCATGATGAATCCTTTACATCTAAGCAAGAATTCCTCTATATTATTATTTTAGTGTGATACAAAATATATCATTTCACATGTTTCACACACAAACACACACAGAATGAGAGAGAGAGAGAGATTGAGAGAGAGAGAGAGAGAGAGAGAGAGAGAGAGAGAGAGAGAGAGAGAGGAGAGAGAGAGAGAGAGAGAGAGATTGATTGATTGATTCTTTATTTATCAAGGATGAAATTTTAGGCATTTCTGCCTATCTTACAAATTGTCCTTGCTCATAAAGAACTGAAAACACTGATAATTAAGACACAAAATACACAGTAGCTAATCCATGTACAACAATT
Source organism: Theodoxus fluviatilis (assembly GCA_034096865.1). Taxonomy (NCBI): domain Eukaryota; kingdom Metazoa; phylum Mollusca; class Gastropoda; order Cycloneritida; family Neritidae; genus Theodoxus; species Theodoxus fluviatilis. The sequence continues at coordinate 24,794 of JAWQFJ010034184.1, read as the reverse complement.
GGTAAGAGAGAGACAGAGAGCTAGACCAAAGACCCTATACAGTATAGACCGGATGTATAAAACACCGGATGTATGAAAGTCTGGATGTATGAAAGGGGCAGGCAGGGTCCCGGCAGAAGCTACTCTTTGTTATTACTTAGAATTTTCCGGTTGTATGAAAATCGGATGTATAAAAGTCCGGTTGTATGAAAGCAAATCTCTGGTCCCGAGCAGCACAAATGTGTTGTTGCAAGACCGGTTGTAAGAACACGAAAGTAGACCCAAGTCACCAAAGTGTGGTGAGAGTAATTTTCCTTCCATAGCGACTCGAACTTGCAAAGTGGCGGACCCGCACAGCAAGAACACAAAAGTAGACACAAGTCACCAAATTGTGGTGAGAGTAATTTTCCTTCCATAGCGACTCGAACTTGCAAAATGGCGGACCCACACAACAAAGCGAAAGTTACAGGCAAACGTAGAGTGTTGACATTGTCTGAGCGCCTTAAAATCATAAAGGCAGGAGAGGACAGTCCACACAAATCCCGAACACAGATGGCCTTTGATTTAGGGGGTCAATCCACGGAATCCACCGGAATCCAACCGGAATCCACAGGAATCCACAGGAATCCACCGGAATCAAGCGTGGATTCCGTGGATTTCGGTAAATAAAGATTTAAATACCCAAGTCCGCCGATTTCTGTATTTATTTACCGGAATACAGTGGATTTCGGTATTTACAATCTAAACATCGAAATCCGCGGATTTCGGTATTTAAAAAGATCATATTTCCGAAATCCAAATGCATTTCGTGGCGATTTCGGACATTCATTCTTTATTTCCGAAATCCACATATTTACCGAAAATTCAATTGTTACAGTTGCTGAAACTTCAGATATCTACATTTGAGTAAAATGTGTGTGTGTGTGTGTGTGTGTGTGTGTGTGTGTGTGTGTGTGTGTGTGTGTGTGTGTGTGTGTGTGTGTATGTGTGTGCGTGTGTGTGTGTGTCTGTGTGTGTTTGTGTGTGTGTATGTGTGTGTGTGTGTGAGTGAATGGGTTAATGACTGTGTGTGTGTGTGTGTGTGTGTGTGTGTGTGTGTGTGTGTGTGTATATGTGTGTGTGTGTGTGTGTGTATGTGTCTGTGTGTGTGTGTGTGTGTGTGTGTGTGTGTATGTGTGTGTGTGAAGACAAGCGTCAGCCAATCTTTATTGGCAAATACGCGAATCCGAGATGCCTCAAACACGTCAAGAAAGGTTTGCCTGTGCAATATGACAGCAACGCATCTGCTTGGATGACAAACGAAATCTTCAAACCCTGGCTAATTCAGTTTGACAGAGACATGGAAAGGCAAAATAGGAAGATCCTACTCGTGATGGACAACTGTTCCAGTCACAAATTGCCTGCTTTGCCACATATGCTGAATTACCGACTAAATTAATGTAAGACAGAAAAATACAACAGAACCAGAATAGGGTCATGCAGTTCGTGCTGTGAGAGCACTCGGCACCAGAGACACTATAGTATCTCTGCTCGGCACTCACAGCTGAGGCCACGCCCAGCCATCAGTGGGCAACATCTATTGACATCAAATGTCCTGCCGACCTGGGTCTCTGTGTACTGTCGTTCCTTTCATCTCCAATTCTACATGCCGCACATACTTGATTCCCTTTTTCACTGTCATACCCGGACGCGCGGACTATGTGAGCGCTGTGTATTTCATCCTGCTTTATAATGAAGCGTGACGTGTTCACTTATTTTTACTACCACCGTTCTCTCTCTCTCTCTCTCTCTCTCTCTTTAATTGGTATTTTTATAGGAATTTTTAGTGGTATTTATTACTGGTATTTTGATAGTTTTTTTTGTAATTCTTAATGTCTTTTTATTGGTATTTATTCGTGGCAATTTTTACTGTATTTTTAATTTGTATTTTTATTGGTAATTTTTAGTGGTATTTATTAGTGGTATTTTTAATTGGTATTTTATTGGTATTTATAGTGGTATTTATTAGTTGTATTTTAGTGGCATTTTTAGTTGTATTTTTATTGGTATTTTTTTAAAGTATTGTATTGGTTATTTTTATTGGTATTTGTTATTGGAATTTTTACTGGTATTTTTTGTAATTTTAGTGGTATTTTTAGTGGTGTTTTTTTATCGCATTATTTCTTTTTTCTCGCATTATTTCTTTTTTCTCGTATTATTTCTGTTTTTGTCGAATTATTTTTTTTTTCTCTTGCAATATTTCTTTTTTTCTCGTATTATTTTTTTCTCTCGAATTCTTCTTTTTTTCTCCTATTATTTTTTTTCTCTCGTATTTTTCCTTTTTTTCTCGCATTATTTCTTGTTTTCCTCGTATTCTTTCTTTTTTTCTCGCATGTTCCTTTTTTCTCGCATTATTTCTTTTTTTCTTGCAATATTTCTTTATTTCTCGCAATATTTCTTTTTTTGTCGTATTATTTCATTTTTCTGTCGTATTTATGGGGTTTTTTCTCGCATTATTTTTATTTTTCTCGTATTATTTCTTTTTTTCTAGTTTTTTTTCTCGTATTTTTCTTTTTTTCTCGCATTATTTATATTTTTCTCGTATTATTTCTTTTTTCCCCTATTTTTTTCTTTTTTCCTCGATTTTTTCTCTCCGCATTATTTCTTTATTTTCTCGCAATATGTTTTTGGTTCTCGCATTTTTCTTTTTTCTCACATTATTTCTTTTGTTCTCGCATTATTTCTTTTTTCTCGTATTATTTCTGTTTTTCTCGAAGTATTTCTTTTTTTGTCGCAATTTTTTTTCTCTCGTATTTTTTTTTTCTTTCTCGCATTATTTCTTTTTTCCTCGCATTTTTCCTTTTTTTCTCTCGCATTATTAAAAAAAAATTCTCGCATTATTTCTTTTGATCTCGCATATTGTAACAAATTGCAATAATAAGAGTAAAAATTACAAATTGTTTTGACTGTTTCTGAATGCAACTGATTGAGTTACAGCGACTTTCATCAAAACATTCAAGTTTCCTATGTAAATTGTCGAAAAAAAGTTTGCAACTGTAAGAGGGTGAGAATATGATGTAGAAACTTGTCCAGACAACTGTAATTCAACGTGTTTGTCTTCCACCTCTACTTCCATTACATGTGTGCCTAGATTGTAGCTGCAGAGATACGTGAGAAGGCGCTTGGCACTCAAGCTCTGTTGCTGCCTTAGAGATACATGTTACTCGCACAGACTGGTTTTAGCGCCTGACTTCCGACTTCTATTCGAGTGCTTGAGGGCACATCGAATTTTATAGTTTATTCATTTAATGTAGTATTGAATATATACATAGTGTTTACCCTTATCAACTACCCCATATCTGGCAACCTGCACTCCGTGAGTTGTAAATGATAATATTAATGGAAAATGATGAATAAGTATCTGATTTTAATTTGCGCCTTAAATACTTCACTTGCCATTCATTTGTCTACAAACCACTTTTGGAATGCATTCATTGGCGCAGGTTGTGCTTTGATTAACGCTCTTTCCAACGGAGTGGAGTTTGCCATATGTGATTGTTGATTTGGGCTTCAAATAATGGTTAGAAGCTGTCAGATTAACACAATTTCGTGTCCACTGGGAAACCCAGGTGCAGCCTCTGACTTAGGAATTTCGTTTGCCTTCGCTCAGGTCAGAGTAGTGGCTATATAAAGCCTGTGTGTAACAGGGCCAGGGAGATCGGCCAGAGAGAGGCAACGGAGAGGTCATGCAGGAGGCTATGTACTGCACTGTTGCTATAAATAAAGAAGGTGGAATGCGAAACCAAGCCTTGCTTGTCTGCTGATCCCTTGGAGGGAGCGAAGGGAGAGAGGCCAGCACAGCCTCTACACTCCCTGCCTGCTGCCCAGCTGGCCCTGTGGCACCATGCAGCATCTGGCGCTGCAATAGCAAGGGTACCACGGCACCCCTGCTTCATCGGGGGTTTCTCCTGCTAGGGAGCAGAGGGATGCCACACGCCTCTCTATAGCTCCGGCCCATCGCGCCTAGGTCCCACCACACAACCCGCCTATTTACACAACAATTTGCATTAATAAAATAGAAAAATATAATCTTTTTCGATTGTTTATGAGTGCAACTCCTAAAGGTCCATCGATTTTGTCTAAGCATTAAAGTTTGCAATGTAAATATTCAACAAAATAATTGTAACAAATTGCAATAATAAGAATGAAAATTACTAATTGTTTTCACTGTTTCTGAATGCAACTGATTAAGTTACAGCGACAGGGAGGGAGGGAAGGAGGGAAGTAAGTAAATAAGTAAGTCCAGCTTCCTCTCTCTATGAGTGTGGTTTGGGGTAAAGAATAGACCAACCGCATTTCCCTAATGGAAGCATTTGAGGTGGATGGCTAGTGGAAACTGAGACTTTGACTTGCTCCAACCAGCTCTTGAGATTTCATGATCAATTGCCTTACATAGCCTACAAAAGCAATAGCACTTTAATCGTTCATTCATTCTGCCTGTTTCTATCATTGCTTACCATGACAAAGACTGGTCAATCACAAACAAGAAAACACTAAAACATTTTATTTCACTAAAAAGTTTACATCAAACTGGCATCATACAAGGAGATATAAGAGTCAAGCACTCAAAGTTATTCAATGTTTTTCATGCAATATTCAATGTGGCTGCTATTGAATTCAGAATAATCACACAAGATCAAGGGAAAAAAAATTAGACACATGCCTTTCCAGGAATGCAAGGCTTGTGGCATCTTGTGCCAAAATGCCATGACCCAAACATGACAATTAACTCCTAAATTAAAACAGAATGCAACAAAAACCCCTTGTTATTCTACCCATAAGTTTTGTCATCATACCCTTCAGGTTCAATTGTATGCTTTATGAAAAATTGTGCCGAAGAACACAAAGAATTTTACTTCCAAAAACACACAGCAACTTCTGTAATATTATAAACAGGAATATATTTGTTGATTGCAATAATTTCTCTCGGGTTGCAAAATGGGTGATTTTGGGAGATACTGAATTCAACAAAGAATTATTCAAATCAATGCATCCCGTTATCAAATCAAACATAGGACTCCTGGAGCTGGCCACGTAATCATGTATTCATGAATCTCACATTGCCAGTGCAGCAACAAAATGTCATACATTAAAATACAGTTTATACATAAGAAGTGTGCATTCAGCACTGAATAAATGTTAATGATTCCTTAAACAAGTGAGAATAAAAATCGACTGGTGGCCAAAACATTGTTATCCCATGCAGCCTTTGTCAGCAGAATGGGAGAGTAAAGACAAAATGACAGCATAACTTTCACCAAGGAGAAAACTGTCCTCCAGCACGGTCTACTCCGTGTGTTCTACATGGAACTTCTTACAAGCCTCCAGAAATTTTTAATCAGTTTACATCGCGACCAATCTGCTCCAACTGAATGTTGCGCTCTTAACTCTCATTCATCCCCTTTAAATGTGTTCTATATGGAAACACTTTTCCCCCCATTTAAATGGAAAATTGCCAGCAATGAAGATGAAGATAAGCACATGTCTAATGATCAAAACACTATTTCAACAAGACGTTTTATTAGCACTGTGCAAGAAAAGGGGAACATTAGATAATGGTAGGGAGAGAAGCAACAGCTCCTGAGAGACCCGAGTCATCTGACAGCCTGCTTCAGTGAACCAGCTTCCTCAGTGAGTTCTGGAGACTTAGTCAACTGCCACAGGGCAGCTGTTGGGCTGGGAGTGCACCCTGTGCAGATGCATTACACATGCAAGCATGCACAGTGGTGGTGGCTGAAGGAATGAACAGATGGCAGCCTTCCCATGGAAAGATCCCATTGCCATGTTTTCTGACCCTGGGCCCAAAAGAGCTCACACACAGTCAGGAATAAAGAAAGAACTTGGAATACCTGTACAGCCTCTGGTGGATTCAACCATGTCAGATTAAACCAACTTGTTAAAAGTTTGAATCATTTTTATTCTGTTCATGGTCTCTAAAGTCATTACTTATATTCCTGTTCAGAGTTTCATTACAAGCAGTCATTAGCCTGAGACTGTGCACAAAATTGCCATTAAGTAGGATCTGGTGGAGCATTTGTAGGTGTACAGGTGTACAGGTGTGTAGCTTTGCCACAGAAAGCATCCTGAATAGACATTACTTGGCGTGTCTGTGGGGGGGAGATAGGGGCATCCACACTGAACTCGGAGAACCGAGAGGACTCCACTACAGTAGGCATCTGTAGTAACACGTCCGCTACACATTAAATCCATAGAATACTGAATAGAATTGGGCCAAAGTGGGCAACAATAGCAAATAGGATTTTCAGTTAAATCTGTCTCAATCTGGGATAAACGTCCTACTTCTTCAACACGACCTTCTGAATATACATGAATGTATTTTCAATAAAACTGTACATACAAGGAAATTGCCAACTGGCTGAAGATGTTACATTCAACAATGTCAAATTGCATTTGTACTAATAGTGATTAACCGCGACCCAAGGAAGTGATGATCGAAATGAAGCTACATACCCGAAAGGCTTCAAATGCAGTAATGATGAAACTGTGATGATGTAGATGTGCTAGTCAAAACGGCACAGAAAAGCAATGAACTCATCAATTCAAAAACTTTCTATTGCCTATAACCTCAGCTTTGTCACTTATCATCCAACCTTCAGGCATTTTCCCCAGTCAGCATCACATCTGCACCCAACATAGCCTGGCAGTTAAACCAGTCATATGACAACTAGTCACACCTGCATCAAACACGTAAAAAAAGCAAGGTGCTTATGTCCAAATCCCAAAAGTGAAACTATTGCTCATATGTAAATACATTCATAATTCTTGAAGATTAGTGCAACTATTCACAGCAACAGCAGACAAGATTTCTCTGTAGTACCACCACGCAAATAACACTATTGCAAAATGCATACCAATTTCCCATCCTCAAACAAGAGAGGCAAACAAAAAGCCTCTAATTTTTTAATAAGCAAATGAAAAGTGGGCAAGTATCGTCAGTCAGTTCATAATAACATGTCACTGAAGTCGAAGAAATCCTCAGCAAAAAGGGTTGTCTTCTCTGCCTAATCTTACAGAGCAGTGCCATTTTTTTTTCAAGTAAGCAAAACACATGGACATTGATTTCAATAGGTCTAAGCAACAAACACTGCATACTTGAAAGTCTACAGTGTACATCAAGTTGCTGATAATGCAATCATAACCAAAGCAAGAAATAATTTCAAACAACTCATAAAAGCAATTGAAACATAACAGTTAAAACTTTACACAACAACATAATTTCCAGCAAATAAACACTTGGTACATACAAGAAATCCAACATGAAATTTCAAAATATCAGTCTTAACCAAATGAAATTACCCACACAACTATTTTAAGTCATTCTTCATTATTCTTTGTCACACTAGGACACAGGATTATCTCAACAAATCTGTTTCCAAGCTTAACCAGCAAAACTTTAATGCCTGTCACAAAAAACAACAGATAGTCAGAACAACATCAAATTTCATTCTAAAAGTTCAAATTGTCGGTTCTCACTCAGATACCGGGTTATTTCAAGTACTAGGCAATATGTACAATTCACTGTGGGCATTAATTTCAAAATTTACACTTCATGTGCAGCACATTCATTTGCATCATAGCTTCTAGGTACTCCTGCCAGCAAATGATAGCACCTGCTTCAAGACATACAGCTTTGTACATAAATCCGAGACAAGGCCTAGGGCGCTAAGTTGAAGTGAAGGGGACTTTTTGTCAGGTATCAAGACTTTCATTACTCTTCCATGCATTTTCCAGCAGAGACACTGTTACCAGTGCAGCGGATATGGCCTGGCGGAAAAGGGGTAGCAAGAATTGGGGAGGGGCGAGTGTATGTCTCAGAGGGAAAAATCTACTAGTGTGTGGTGACCATTGTCTTCCCGCAGCTGCCATGGAAAGCTCGTCTCTAGTCAGCACTCCACCATGGAGCCCACCCACTCTCATTTCAGTGTGAGATGGCTGCAGACTGCATGACAGCACTCCACCATGGAGCCCACCCACTCTCATTTCAGTGTGAGATGGCTGCAGACTGCGTGACAGCACTCCACCATGGAGCCCACCCACTCTCATTTCAGTGTGAGATGGCTGCAGACTGCGTGGATACTGGAGTGGGCTGAGTAGCGCAGCATCCTTTGTGACGTTTGTCTGCCACGCTTGTGAAGGCTCCCATCAGCTCCCTCACCCTGTCCACTCTTTCCATCTGTGCTCCTCTCTCTAAGCGTGCTTCAATGGTTATTCCCTACATAAGAATTTGTTGTATTCATCTGTACACCTCTCAAAAAATGTACCTTTACACAAGTTCCCATAGACAAATTGAAGACATACCTCTTTACAAAAAGCAACTAGCACAAGGTCTTCTAATGTAAGCAGAACAAGGGCAAAGCCCATACGACTCACATGCTTGACCTTTACATGACCTTGACCTTCAGGTGACTCTCAAGGTCAAACAACTACACCTAGCAATGACATCATACACTAAGAAATGCTTTACAGATTTTTCCTACCAAAATACATGTGACCTTGACCCAAGGTCAAGGTCATCCAAGGTCATGCAACACAAAGCTGTTAATTCCAAGACATAGAAAGCACAATGGTGCTTATTGGCACTTTCCACCATGAGATATGGTCACTTTTAGTGGTTCACTGGGTCAAAGTGACCTTGACCTTGATGATATGTGACCAAATGTGTCTCGTGATGAAAGTATAACATTATTAAGTTTAAAACAGTTATCTTCCATAGTTCAGGGTCAAGGTCACTTCAAAATATGTATACAATCCAACTTTGAAGAGCTCCTTGACCTTGAAGCAAGGTCAAGTCACTATGCATGATTTTGTACGCCTTGTCATCCTACACCATCATGCCAAATTGGATAACACGTGTACTACAATGTTATAAAGTTTGGAACAGATATCTTCCATAGTTCAGGGTCAAGGTCACTTCAAATTACATATACAATCCAAAGAGCTCCGTGACTTTGACCTTGAAGCAAGGACAATCAAACTGGTATCAAAAGATAAGGATTACTTTTCCCTATACACCATATATAAGTCAGGTATCTCATCTCAAAAACTTCAGAGAAAATTGGGAAAATGTGAAAAATTGCTGTTTTTTAGATAACATTTATGGCCCCTGCGACCTTGACCTTGAAGCAAGGTCAAGTCACTATGTATGTTTTTTGACGCCTTGTCATCATACACCATCATGCCAAATTGGGTGTTGATAGACTAAATAGTCTCAGAGAAAAATCCAATGTTAAAGTTTATTACAAACGCCAGGACGGACGACACGTGCGTACATAGACTCACTTTTGCTTCGCATGTGAGTCAAAAAGTCAATAATAAAGTAACAACAAGAAGGGCAAAGCCCATACGACTCACATGCTTGACCTTGACCTTTATATGACATTGACCTTCAGGTGACCTTCAAGGTCAAGGTCAAACAACTAAACCTACCAATGACATCATACACAAAGAAATGCTTTACACATTTTTCCTACCAAAATACATGTGACCTTGACCCAAGATCAAGGTCATCCAAGGTCATGCAAGGTCATGCAACCCAAAGCTGTTAATTCAAGACATAGGAAGCACAATGGTGCTTATTGGCACTTTCTACCATGAGATATAGTCACTTTTAGTGGTTCACTACCCCATTTTGGTCACATTTCATAGGGTCAAAGTGACCTTGACCTTGATGATATGTGAACAAATGTGTCTCATGATGAAAGTATAACATGTGCCCCACATAATTATTAAGTTTGAAACAGTTATCTTCCATAGTTCAGGGTCAAGGTCACTTCAAAATATGTATACAATCCAACTTTGAAGAGCTCCTGTGACCTTGACCTTGAAGCAAGGTCAACCAAACTGGTATCAAAAGATAGGGCTTGCTTTGACCTATATACCACTTGTAGCTAAGGTCGCCATTCTCAATAACGTGGGAGAAAATTGGGAAAATGTGAAAAATGACTGTTTTGAGACCACATTTATGGCTCCTGTGACCTTGACCTTGAAGCAAGGTCAAGTCACTATGTATGTTTTTTGAGGCCTTGTCATCATACACCATCATGCCACATTTGGTGTTGATAGACTTAATAGTCTCTGAGAAAAATCCAACGTTTAAGTTTTTTACGCCCGGACGGACGGACGGACGGACGGACGACATGGCTGAGTACATAGACTCACTTTTGCTTCGCATGTGAGTCAAAAATGATTATTTCAAACTAAATATATTGGAACTTCAAATCTACATCATTTGGCACTTTGTTGGGGGTACACTCTCACCACTATGACCCAATAGTGGTCACACTTGAGAATCGGAATGTGCTTCCAGGATTGAGCACAACTGTAAGCTGTCGGCTGGCAAAGTTGCCATCAGCTTTTCCCAGACATGCACACATTTTTCAGTCCAGTGAAGAATCCTGTGGCATTCATGTTTCAAAGTCAAGTGGAAATCTATTTTTGGAACATGTCCATCCTATGAACCTCTCTGAACATATTTACTGTTTGCTTTTTTCATCACTGAATAACACTTGCATAAGAATGTTGACTTCGGCCGTCAATTTGAGCAGAGACAGTTCAAAACGTGCACCTGAAAACTTAACAAAGTTCTACTCTTGAACCAACTCATCCAAGCCACCAGCAGGCACCTGCATCGCTTCAATTGACACAGAAATTTTGTTAAGTTTGCTGGGAAAATATTACCAGAAAAGTAATACTTTAATGAAAATGTAATGCCTAATAAGAGGAATTCTTTAAATGCCCGACATCATTCCTTACAACTTCACGTTGAAATACTTTATGTACTACAGTTTCTAAGACACAAGCTGCTGTCATTGTCTTACTCATCAAGGTGCTATTGCTTTGTGAGGTAGGCGACCATCAGAAGTGAAAGCTGTCACTTCTCAACATGATAAATCTTCCTGGCGCAAATGCCTGACACTCTCACCATTAGATACTGACTACTGAAGAAGAGATGAGTTGTGCACAAGTTATACATCACCTATTTAGTAGAACATGGTTGTTTTGCAGGGGTTTTCTGCAACAGCGGAAGCTTTGTTCCTGTCTATATCCAATGTGATACATCAATCATGGCATGCAAATCAACCACACCTCTCATTGTTTTGAATAATTGCCAGGTGATTGGTTCAGACAAGAAATCTGTCTTCTTGGAGAGGCATTACATCAAAACTAAAACAGGTCTCATTTGGAGCATTCACCTAATGCTGATGGCACTAACCAAAATGAAAAGTCATTCATGGAACAGTAATACCGCCTCCATCAACACTGATGTGATTATATCACACAAACAAACAAACAAAGCTTTTCTAACAATACAATTGGCACACCGAACAAAAAACAGTCTCAACAGTCTCAACACCTGTTGAACTAACAAAGCAGCACAAAAACATCAAGTTTGTACACAAACTGAAAAATGTTGACCCAATCGTGAACGCGAGAGGCTGGCTTCCATCATGAACTATCTTGTTTCTCACATCATCCAGCATGTTCTGTTAAATAGGCTGCAAGCTGTTTACTGGACATACAACTGCTGTTCTTGGCAACTCTACCGGAGGTCCGATCGGACAGAGTACCTCAGTTTGAAAGAACGAGAACGAGACTGCAGCTGCCACTCCGCCTGCCTGACTTCGCATGCCCGGGGATTTATGCTAAGATCCAGCCGCGTTAATGTATCTGCGTTTTGTGACAAACGTCTTGCTGGGCTGTACCATGCACCTTAACTGTCCAACGTTTATTGGCGCTGCTAAAATGGTCTAAGTCGGAAACATTCGGAACGTCGTTTAGCTTAAGATTACACCCGAATCACGCGGACCGTTAAGTTGTATGGAGTACAGTACCGCCGAGCAAGACGTTTGTCACAAAACGCAGATTTATTAACGCGGCCGGATCTTAGCATAACTCCCCGGGCGTGCGAAGTCAGTCAAGCAGAGTGGCGAGTGCGATCTTATTCTCGTTCAAATGGCGATATTTTAAACTGAGGTATTCTGTCCAATCGGACAAAGTACCTCAGGTACAGTGTCCGGAAATGTTGCCAATAACTACCATTTCAGCTTTAGTTAGAGGAAGAATATAGTGGATCATTTAGGTCAATAATGAAAAATGGGCACCTTAATTAAAAAGATACATAACACTGAACTGAAATTCAGGGAATGATCAAGTTTACAATATGAAAGTTTTTTTGTGTTAGTGTTCCCTCTGTGTTACATTTACCAGAAGAAAGTTACAAACCAGTTTTCATACACCCCTTTGTGATTGAAATTCTGCCTCGTAGTTCTATGCTTAAGGCAGCCAAGAGAGGACCTTCCAGTGCCCTTGATTCGCTGCTGGGAGTGTGAACAAAAAAAAATACAGTTTATCACTCTACCCTGAGCTTTTCCAGACAACTGAAAGATGCCTCCATTCACACCACCAGTTGGGGTGTGGCGCTGAGGCATTGCAGTCTGTAGGTCGTAACCTTCCCTGGCGCTGCCTCTTACAGGCCCAGGCGTCCGTGGGAAGAGTCCTGCAGGAAGGTGGTGCAGGGAGGGCTAGCTGCAGTGCCAACAGAGCGGCAGTCTACCAGTTGACAAGCCGGCCTTTGCACTTGACGCAGGCTGGGTAGTTGATGTGGACCTTCTCGGAAACATGCCCGCACTGGAGCTGAAATGGTCGTTATGGGCAACATTTCCGGACACTTTACCCGGGGTACTTTGTCCGATTTATTTAAAAATGATTTTGAAATAATTCGGTAAAATTTATAAGTTTCATATTTTCTTGGATGGTTTGTGCATGGATAAAGATGACTTTGATGCCAAAAAACGAAAATCAAATCAAGGGGGTGTTGCCCATAACGACCATTTCAGCCGCACGCTGCACTGGCTGCATTGCAGCCGGTTCCTCTTGTACCTGCAGGCAAAGGACTGTGTGTGACCCAATACATGGAGACGTGCTGTACATGCAGGCAGTGCTCAGGAGTGGCCAGATAGATGGGTGGATGGATGGATTGATAGTGTTTTACTGCCTGTCTAGGCTATTTAAGGCCATTAAGCACGAAAATCACAAACAGTTTAGAGTTAACGTAAATCAAGTCACGGTGTCCCTAGTTATTTGCCTATCTTCATGGCTGTGCATCTTCATCTCCATATCTGTACACATCCTCTCCCATACATAAAAGTACCTGGGTTGTTTTCTTTCTCAAACATGCCTTCATGAGCATCATGTACTGTTTGCGCATGCAGGTGTGAGCAGAGGAAGAAGGAGTTCAAGGAGAGGGAGAGACTGTTGGCTGGGTTCCTGAAAGACGTCATGAGGGAGGTCATCACTGACAAGGAGTAGATACAAGTAGGTTTTTCCCCATCCCTCTCTCATGCTGCTGTCAGTCTGTTTGGTTGTGATGTCTGTGCTATGGTTCATGGTACAGCAGTGCTGTGGTTCATGGTACAGAAGCCTTGATCTGTGCTGTGCTGTGGTTCAACAGAAGTCTAGATCTGTAATATGCTATGGTTGATGTTACAGAAGTCTAGATCTGTAATGTTCTGTGGTTGATGTTACAGATCTGTGGTGCAGAAGTCTTGATCTGTACTGTGCTTTGGTTCATGGTAGAGCAATCTTGATCTGCACTGTGCTGTGGTTCATGGTAAAGCAATATTGATCTGCACTGTGCTGTGGTTCATGGTAAAGCAATATTGATCTGCACTGTGCTGGGGTTCATGGTACAGAAGTCTTGATCTGTGCTGTGCTGTGGTTCATGTTACAGAAGTCTAGATATGTAATGTGCTATGGTTGATGTTACAGAAGTCTAGATCTGTAATGTGCTGTGGTTGATGTTACAGATCTGTGGTGCAGAAGTCTTGATCTGTACTGTGCTTTGGTTCATGGTACAGAAGTCTTGATCTGTGCTGTGCTGTGGTTCATGGTACAGAAGTCTTGATCTGTGCTGTGCTGTGGTTCATGGTACAGCAGTTTTGATCTGTACTGTGCATAATCTGAACAGCTCAGCTTGGTGTATGATCAAGGGGAAGATTGAGGGTTCAATTCCCAGCTGATGCCCTTGTTCTACTTCTATCCCTCAGATGTATATTTGGAATTGTGGTTTGCTTGAAATAAACTCATGTTCTAGACATCTATAAAGCATGAGTGTGTCTATGCAAGTTGTGTGTGTTGCTGGAGATGTATCGCTCACAATTCAAGAAGCTGTACGAAAAATGTAAATAAGTGATCAGTGCAACCAAGGTTTGAAAGTCATTTCATGCTATGAGCACAAGACTGACCAAGCCAAGCCGACTGTTCCTCAATTAAATCTCACCTTGCTTATTGTTGCATTTTGGTTCCGCACCACCTGCAGCGGTTTTTGTTTATGTCGACTAGGTAGGGCACCTTGCTGCACTTGCTGCATTGCATCCTGCAATTCTTGTACCTGCAGGCAAAGGACTGTGACTCAATACATGGAGACGTGTTGTACATGCAGTCAGTGCTCAGGAGTGGCCAGATGGATGGATGGATGGATGAATGGATAGTGTTTTACGGCCTGTCTAGGGTATTTAACCCTCCGGGTGTCTATTATTGCCCGAATGTCATCATTTTTTTCCTGTTCACGGGTCATGTGCCAAATGACTAAATAAGCATACAACATGCAGAAATAACATATTAAAACTATATGTGACCCTCCACAACAGAATGAGATGCTTTGTCCCTGGAACCATTCGGCGCTAGCACTGGAAATAGACACAAGGGGTGTGGGTTGTCGATTTTTAGTTTTTAGTCGTTTCTGGTTCAGTAATCCTTTATCTAAAATGTCAGCAAGTTTCATTTACTAAATCTGTCTTTAAATACGTTTAAATACTTAATTGATGCAAGAGGGGTTTCAAAATAAATACTTCATTAAATATTCATAATTTAAAATGCTTGTATCTCAAAAACTACTTAACCGATTTCAATAATTTTTTCACCATTTCGCAGCATTTTGGATCCTTTTTGTAAGAACTTATATCACTATATGCATTCAAAACCTTCAATCTGATTGGTTCGCTTAACTATGGACCATATGGGAGAGGGAAAGGAACCAGCCAATAGGAGCGCAGCTTAAGAGTGAGCCTCGAGGTGTTTGCGCTTCTGACTCAAACGCACCACGCTTCCCTGCCTATCGTAATTCCGACTCACTACTGCTGAATTTTCGACGGAAAACAAGCATACATGAAGGTATGTTCCACAAAACTTGTAAATTTATAGTGTATTACTGATTTCTTGTGTCAGATTGATGTAAAACAACAGATCGAGATCACTTTCAGCGGCCACGGAGCCGATCTCAACCCGAAAGTTGAATTTTGTTTACATTAATTTTGCCGAAGATGAATGTGCAGACTTGAGAGAATATTCAGCTCTCTGCTGTACTGTACATCTCACATTGCTTGTTTGAGAAATATTTGTACTAAATGAACAGTAATGATAAAATGACTTCAAATTGTTGGACTGGCTCTGAAACTACATGTATGTTATTGTTTTCAGGTCAAGATCAGACCGCTTGTAAATAGCTTTGTATGTTACTTTGAATAAAATACTTTGGAATGTAATAACATCATCAGTTCCCATTGTGGCGTATAAATAGTTTAACAATCACTGTGCACCCCCCACCCCCCTCCCCCTACTTTACTACACAAACATTTTAGTGTAATCTCATATCACATAGCATTTTGTTTTGTGTTTCTTGGACCTGTGCACATTAGCACAGATTTAAAAATTATTATGAGTAGATTTTTGATCAGTAATCCATTGTGACAATTTAGCCATGAACGTACATTTTCGTGTATTTTCTGAAACAATGTTGACAATAAACTACTTTATGTTTCAAACTGAAAATTTGTGTGTTAGTTTTTTATGTTATGTTGTAAGACTGTGCCAAATTTCACAGAAATGCATGCATGGTCGCTAAGAAAACTGTTGTGCCGAAGTTTCAAAACTTTTATTTCAATTTTTCTCAGAAACACATTTCCGAGGGTAAGTTATAATACCTGTAACTCGGAGACTAAATTTTGTCCAATTTTCAAACGGATTTCACCGTTGTGATTGCCATTTAAAATTCTTTCAGACAGAGTAAAAAACAGAAAATGGCCCAGGGGGACAAAGCGACTCATTCCGTGTTGGAGGGTCACATATCACTAGAAAGCTTACTGAATGAGCTATATGTTTATTACCAGAAATATGACATATCTATTTATGGCAAATAGAAATCACTTCTGGAATGCAGCTTTAACTTCTTTTTAAAAAATCTAAGTCATCTTCCCACCTACTAAGGTACACTTATAAATGGAAGAAGGGTGACAAAAAGCACTTGATAAGCAAGGAAAAACATTATCCTACCCAAGAAAAAAATATGTAAGCATTACTTTCTCTACAAGAAACTTGAAAAGGATACAAATACCACGATTGCCCACGGAATGCTTTGTTAAGTTTGGGGTACATGATAATTTTGGCCAACATACGCATTCAAATACAAGATATGTCAGCAAAACCTAGAGGAAATTGTAAGGAAATAAATAAAGGTGAAATTAAAAAGTATCACTATCTACACACCTCACGTTTTACATTCTTAATAAAGAAACTTTGTTGAGTTGATATAAAATCAGAAATGTGTCAACAATAATATTAGCTACTTCTGGTGAGTATATTTTCTTAAAACAGTTTTGTAGCATCTAATCTAAGACTATTACAGAACCATGCAAATGTGAAAAATAAAAGGATTAAATGTCACTTTTCTTCCTGCTGTGAGCTTCAACACCCAAATATCAAGACAGGAATGAGCAACTTTGCCTCAGCAATGAGTTCATCTGAGTTCAAAAAGCCAAGGTCAGAATAAGGCAATTCTGATATGCCACTATCAACAGAGACTGTTCAGTCATCCTCCTCTTCCTCTCCAGCTCCCTCTCGTCTGCCACGCTTTGGAATTCTTCTGTAGCGCTCCAACCTTGGCTCACAGGCCAAATGGCATCCCATGTCACAGTAGGTTCTCAATCTCTTCCTGCCTTTCCCTCTGGTGGATGGATTGCAGACAACACAGATCCTTTCCTTCTTCCCAAGATCAAAGTCCGAATCATTGTTGTTATCCTCAATCTCGACATCAGGATTGTCTTTGATACCTATTACAGCAGCAAGAACCTCCAACACACTTTGTATACATCGTAATCGTTCACTCTCGCCAGACGGCGTGTGACGTACTCGGCTGATCTGACATTGTGGGCGGTCGAGCGCATGCTTTGTTTACATTATGTTTCCCTATTGGAACGCTATTTCTAGAGCCTTCTTTCCATGATCAGTTACTCAGTCAATGAAAACCTGCGTCTCAGCGGAAATGTCACTGCACTGCCACGGTTTTGGCTCCATTAAACATTCTTTGAAAACAAGCATGCACTGTGCTGAATTTGATTATGACACCCTTTCAAACTTATATTCTGACTGGATTGATCTTGAAAATTTCTTAATGATACGAGATTCGTTATAATTTTTGTTCTGCACATTCGCGGAAGTGAACGCACATCGCCATTTTTGTTGATATGTTGCCCTCCGTGAGCGAAATGGGGGGGAGAAAATGATAGCAAGCGCTACTTTTGGGTCCAAATGTGTGTTTATTTTCTTCCTAAATGAATATTATTTTGAGAAATGATATAACCTGCCGTTTTAAGAACACCACAATATCTTTATCAACCACACACACACACACAAACACACACACACACACACCCCTGGCCAAGAACCCAGATGATGGAACAATGAAAAGGCATAGGCTTCCTTCATTACTTCACCATGTCCGTCCTCCACGCGATCTTTCCCACCTGAGGCCACAGGCATTGCACAGAAGAGCACCTTCGTCTGTGCACCGCCACTTCTGCTGATGCCCTTGTCCACAGGATACGCATTTTCTTGCTACAAGCAGCAACATGCCTACATGTGACAGCAATAAATGTAAGCTAGGCTGCAACACAGCCAGCAAATGGTTTTAACATGCACATACTGCAGCATGGCAACATACAGTATCGTATAAATACATGGAAAATAGCAGCAAAACACTCATGCTGCAGGGCAGCAGCACACTTAGCAACACACACACACACGTGCACGCATACACACTGTGATGAATGAAGATATTTTGTTGTAAGTTAGTTAAATGAATAGCTTATGAGCCAGCCAGTTCTCAAATCTAGCCTTTAGATAACCCAGCCAGCAGTTAGGAAATTGTGTCAGGGTGGGAAGGTTTTGAAAAGGACAAAGGAAATGTGGACTTTCTATTGCATATAGCCTGTGCCAAAAATAGGACTGGTCAGTGTGGGGAACAAAAGGCCCAGTCTCGTGACGCCGGCCTCGTGATACAGATCGCGTGATCCACATCTCGTGACCAGAGGAGACAAAAGAATTCAGCTTGTAAACAAGGTCCCATGACCAGGGGTCCCGTGACGAGGGCAAGATGGCGTCTGGAGAGCGATTGGTCAGCACTGGACACTGAGCGCGTCTATAAATTTCTCCCCCGACCCTCTCTCTCTCTCTTCTCACCAACACCTCTCGCCGCACCTGACCGTGCGACGGGAAACGCCAGAGGTCAACCGGAGGGACGGGATGGAATCCCGCCACGCGACCCGAGAGAGCATCAGGCAGCCAGGCCTGATTAGATCTGACCGCGTCCTAACCGATGCCTGACCCTGTTCAAGCCTCAACGCCCGCCCCACGCAAATCGACATGATGATGAAACAGCCCACCAGAGTCCATGCGGACCTGACCCCCACGCCAACCGACATGACGATGCAACTGACCACGCTACGCCTGATCTACTCCACGTTTCAGCTTGGAGGGGAGATGATTGATGGAACCCTCCCTTCCACCAGCCTCACGCTTCAACGAGCCCTGACCCGGTGTCGTAGAATATTTCGGAACCAGGATTAATCGGAACCGGTTCCGATTAATCCTGGCCCTGGTGAAAGGATATTTTGGAACCACCAGGATATTTCGGAACCACCTTGTAGATGCTTTCGTATGATTTTCTGAGTTTCTAGAAGGTTTCAAATCAGAGTGAAACAAGCTACTACGCTAACAAAGAACAATTTACCGTGACCAAACGATGTTTAATGTATGTTGTTTTATTAAATATGCTCAAGCAGCTACAGACTGCTTTTTAAGTACGAGTAATAATACATAAAGATTTTTACAGAACCTGTTGTTAAACTCCTTCTTGATTCTAAGTCACCTTGTCACATTTGTGTATACGGTTATACATATTAACTAACTCTCTCTCTCTCTCTCTCTCTCTCTCTCTCTCTCTCTCTCTCTCTCTCTCTCTCTCTCTCTCTCTCTCTACCAACTGGTATAGAATTGTTTCTGATACCGAGGCGGTGAGCTACCATAAGGTCATACCTGCGACGATGTATGAATATGCTATTCATGCCATTTCGATGGCCGTAATATAATATCTATTTTAACATTCCTGTACATATGAATATCTGAATGTTTTAACCTGATGTATGTCCATTATGGCGAAGCTTTGTTTTAGGCCAAGATCAAATCACTCCCCCCCCTCTCTCTCTCTCTCTCTCTCTCTCTCTCTCTCTCTCTCTCTCTCTCTCTCTCTCTCTCTCTCTCTCTCTCTCTCTCTCTCTCTAATGGGCTAATTCATTCAAAGTAGGCTGGCTTTCATGAGTTTAATAATAATAATAATAATAATGCATAGCATTTGTATAGCGCGCTTCTGTACAACTCAATGCGCTGACATAACCACATTCACACGCAGACATTCATCAGCAAGCTTACCAACATAATACAACACATAATACAACTTACAGACCTGAGAATGGATACAACAACATACATGATCATGAGAAAAAACCTACAATCAAGCAAAAGCCAGTCGAAACATGTGAGTCTTCAGTTGCGACTTAAAAATAGGTAACGTGGGTGCGTCACGCAGGCCAGTCGGCAGCGAGTTCCAGACAGAGGGAGCATTGAAACTAAAACTACGCTCACCAAAAGATTTTGCACTACGTTTTGGAATTTTTAGAAGCTTATCATTTGCTGAACGGAGAGAACGGGATGGTTGGTATAATAATAATAATAATAATTTTAAAAAAAATTATTAATTAATTATTAATTAATTAATTAATTAATAATAATAATAATAATCATACGATCATTAATAACGCGCACATATCTCACCACTTAGGCGACTCAAGGCGCACGCACACACATTCACACCCATAAAGAAAGAATACACACCCTAATACAAAACATTATGGCAGGTGCAAATATGCACACAACAATCAAACATATATACACATAACATAAGATAATAATTACAATATATACTAACGTACATGGCTTGCTTTGGTACCAGGTTTGCATTGCATCAGTGTGATGGATGATATCGTGGAGTTTACTCTTTCTCCGTTTTGGGAAAAAGGAAGGTTTTTAGGCTGGATTTGAAAGAAGCTAAGGTTGGTTTCTGACGAAGGCTGAGAGGTAGTGCGTTCCATTGGGTGGGCGCTTGGAATGTGAAGGAGCGCCCGCCTACGGTTGTGAGTCTTTGTGGCGGGATGTCGAGTCTGAGAGTGTCTAGAGAAGAGCGGAGTGATCGGACAGGTTTACAGAGTTTGAGAGAGGTAGACAGATAGGAAGGAGCAAGATTGTTGAGGGAACAGAGGTTCTAAAAGTCACATGGGGTTCTAATGACTGCCTGAAAACAACAGCGATCCCACCACCTCTGGAGGATCGGGGGCATGACCTCAAACAGTATCCAGCGGGCGTTAAAGCATTTGGCATGTTGCTTCATGTCCAGAGTCACTTAGCCACGTTTCTGTTAAAAACATAACATCTAAGTCTTGTTCTACAATAAAGTCAGAGATAGCTTCTGGTTTGCCTGATTTCACAACGGACTGAGAGTTCAAATGACAGAGGCGAAGGTCCTTTGAGCGGGTCACATTGCTGATTCCAGAGTCATTGAGTGACCACGCCCCACATGCAGCTCGTGTGGGCGAAGGCGCATTGAAAGCGTCAAACAGTCCAGGGTGGAGAGGGGAGGTGTGTGACTGTGCAAAGTCAGTGTAAACACCATCCGGAGGCAGCGCCGGAGAGACATCGGAAGGCAGCGCCGGAGAGACATCAAAGGGCAGCGCGGAAGTGACGTCAGTTGCCAGCGCTGGGTCGACATCAGGGGGCAGCGTCATAGCGCCCACTGTAGTGACATCGAAGGGCGACAACAGAGAGACGTCAGAGGGCAGCGCCGGAGACACATCAGGGGGCAGCAGCGGAGGCACATCAGGAGGCAGCAGCGGAGCCACATCAGGGGGCAGCAGCGGAGGCACATCAGGGGGCAGCAGCGGAGACACATCAGGGGGCAGCAGCGGAGGCACATCAGGGGGCAGCAGCGGAGACACATCAGGGGGCAGCAGCGGAGGCACATCAGGGGGCAGCAGCGGAGGCACGTCAGGGGGCAGCAGCGGAGGCACATCAGGGGGCAGCAGCGGAGCGACATCAGGGGGAAGCGCAGAGACAGTAGGGACATGGGTGAGGTTGTCACGATTCGCAGAGTACCGGTCATTACCGTGTAGGTCAAGGGTCAAAACAGACGATCGCAAGTTTCTGGGTCGAACGGTACATAGGCCACGATCACAGGAAGAGGCAATCACAGGAATAGGCCTACCTTGCTGATATCGGCGCCGCCCACCTCTCAACGGTCGTTGATTTTTCTTCTTAGACGAACACGGAAGTCGACCGTGTAATCCACAACGACGCAGTGCGCCACACACTGGCAGGGCGCTCCCAGAAATGACAGAAGTTTCTCTCTGTCGTACGTAACACGAGCGGGCGGCGGTGAAACTGAGTCATTCTCAGCGGCGATACACGCATGGTTGACTGGTTGATTGACAATGTGATTGCAGAGCAGTGCGACTTGATAGAAGAAAAAGAAAAATGTCAGATACAGAAACTTGCCGGCCAAGCGCCTGTCCGTCGACGATATGTGCGAAGGGATGCCGAAAGATACACAGGAAGAGTACCATCAAAATGACGGTAGGCCAAAACAGCACTTTTGTACTGGCAGCGGAATTTCACGGGAAGCCAGTGTAGATGCCTAAGCATGGGTGTCACATGATCGCGTTTTCCCTTCCTCAGCACGAGACGTGCTGCACTGTTTTGACCGCGCTGCAGACGGTTCAATTGTTCTGCTGGAAGACCCGCCAAAACTGAATTACAATAATGCAGCCTTGAAGTGACCCTGGCAGTGACCAGTCTAACACACGCAGTGTCAGAAAGATATTGACGAATGGATGCAATGCGGCGTAGTTCAAGAACACAGGCACTGCAAGTACTGCTGATCTGTTTACGCATCGACAATGTCTGGTCAATCTGAACACCGAGGTACCTAACAGAGCTCTGGAATGGAATAGAGCTACCCCCAATTACAGTGGAAACACTCTCGATAAGCCCAAGACTTGACCGTGCCCCAACAGGCATAACTTCAGTTTTATCTGTATTGAGCTTGAGTTTGTTGCTGTTCATCCATGCAAAGTAAACAAGTAAAAACAAGTTCAAAAGTAAACTCGTTCATCTCGTTCATCTGAATCCAACCACTGGTGCATAGTGGCACCGGGTGCTGTTGTCCAGATAAAGTGCGCACGATGTAGGCTGGTCCTTGATGAACTTGTATGGTTTGCGCTGGTCCACTGATTTCTTCGACTCCTCTGCAGCGGCCTTCTGTGCGACTTTTTGTTCCTCCACCATTGCAGGAGACACATAGGGGAATCTACCCCAGGAGAGTTTGTCCTGGTCGGGTGATGTGCCTTGCCCAAATGTGTAGGTGTAAATATCCATCTGCAGAATCTGGGCAGCCGTGAATATTTCAACTTCTGTTCCCCACACTGAAGACCGTGGCATATTCGTGCGCAGAATGTACTTACAGACGGGCTCCCGCCCAATGAATTGCTGGATCACTGAGCCTGGGCCTGCCTTGGCAATCGCTTCTGTAATGACAGCTCTGACCATCAGGTGGTCTTCTTCGTCACCAGATACCAGGTAGGCCAACGCACGGAAGAGGCAGTTCCTGGTGACCAGAGTTTCAGTAATCTTGTGCCCATTCACCTTCCAGTCGTAGTTGATCTTCTGGGCGCTCAGGCCTTCCATTCTTTCACAGAGGACTCTCCTCTCAGCAATGGTCGTGCAGGGGTTGAAGGAGTACTCAGTAGAATCTGTGCAGCCAATCACAATGCACATGTCCACATTCTCCTCGTCATCAAACTCCATACGTCCAGCAGGCCCAGGTGGGGGGATCACTTTGATCCAGTCGGCTTCCTTGGTGGCAACTTCTGTGCATGGAGCAAATGAGACCTACTTGGAGCGCCTGGGTTTTGATGGGGCAGTTGCTTCACATTGGCCTTCTGTGCGCTCTGAGGTTTGAGAAGCAGTCGCCGATTCATGTGATGAGAGGGGTGCCGAGTCTGGTGCAGATTCTTGAGAAAAGGCTGGAGCGGATTTCTCAGAAGAGGCAAACATTGAAGCAGGTCTCTTCTTGGGTTGACGTGATTTGTAGTTGGCTGGTGCGTCTGGAATGTCCAGATGGGGGAACTCTTCTTGTGGGTTGTGGTACAATTTCAGGTTGCTTGCATTCACCTGTCGGGCAAGTACCTTACCCTCTTCAGTCATCAGCGTGTATCTAGATTTCTTGGCATCCACAGACGCGATTGTGTAAGGCCCCATGAAAAGGTAGTCCATTTTGCCACCCTTCCTTCCGCTGTGCATCATGTTCCGCTTCATTACCTTGGTACCAATTTCAAGGGGCTTGCCTGCCTGGTGTCTTCTATCAAAATAGTCCTTCTGGACGCTCTGCTCCTTGGCAATGTTCTGGGACACAGTTTTGAACATTTCTTTACGCATGGCCTTTGCTGACTCGAAAATCTCCTCTTGGCTGACTTCCTCTTGTTCAGATTCAAGTTGCTTCTCCAGGTTGCGCGCCTCCTCTTCTGAGATGTCATCCCCCTCAGGTTTGTTGTGCAGTAGATCAACAGGCAGCGTCATCTTGCGTCCAAACATTATCTCAAAGGGAGATCTACCTGTTGCCCGTCTTCTGGACGCTCTGAAGGAGTAGGCTATGGCGTCAAGAAGTTTATACCAGTCACTGGGTTGGTCTTGGACTGATTTCCTCAGAGCTGTAAGGGTGCTGGCATTCTGGCGTTCACAAAGTCCATTGGCCTGTGGATGGTATGCCCCTGTGATACGGTGATGCAGGCCAGTAAGGCCATACAGACGGTCAGACACTGCATTGCAGAATTCTCTGCCCTGATCTGTGATGTGTATTTTGCTGGGGCCATACCTGCACATTAATGAGAAGAGGCAGTTTCCAACAGATTCAGCAGATTTGTTCTTCAGGGCGAACAGTTCTACCCACTTGGAGAAGTAATCAATGGCAGTGAACACATACAGATGGCCTTCTGGACTCTCAGGGAAGGGGCCCATGAGATCGATGCCAATTTGCTGCCACACTCCTTGAGGAACAGGGATGGGTTGCAGAGTCTGCTTTCCCTTCTCCAAATTGCTCACCTTGTTGCGCTGACACTCTGTACAGGATTTGATGTACTTCTTGACGTCTTGTGTGATACGCGGCCAAAAGTATCTGGTGGAGAGGTGATTTGCCACGGTGTTCCAACCCAGGTGGCCACCAAGCGCTTTTGATTCTTTGGATGTGCCAATGCCACTGTGGATGCACTGGATGATGGTCAGCTGCTCCTTCGGGTCGGCCACTACCGCCAGATCCTTCC
>JAWQFJ010034183.1:12500-21839 GCA_034096865.1 Theodoxus fluviatilis | reverse complement strand
ATTTGGGGAGGCGCTGTGGAGTGTACGACCTTACAAAACCACTTTCTGTTCAAGCCTCGATTCTGACAATTTGATACATTCAATCGGACCTAACTTCCAGTTAGTGTGCACAATCTCAAGGAAATCCGTCCAGTAGTTTTTGAGATATAAGCCGTGAAGTCGGGACAGACAGACAGACAGACAGACAGACAGACAGACAGACAGACAGACAGACAGACAGACAGACAGACACTTAGATAAAAACCGCTGGCGCTGAACCTCCAGGTTTTGGTATTAATTTATTTTTTTTAATCGGGTTCGAACCCACAAGCTCTCGAGAAAAGAGGGGGAAAACACACACACACACAAAAACATAACAAGAAGGGCAAAGCCCATACGACTCACATGCTTGACCTTGACCTTTATATGACCTTGACCTTCAGGTGACCTTCAAGGTCAAGTCAAACAACTAAACCTACCAATGACATCATACACAAAGAAATGCTTTACACATTTTTCCTACCAAAATACATGTGACCTTGACCCAAGGTCAAGGTCATCCAAGGTCATGCAACACAAAGCTGTTAATTCAAGACATAGGAAGCACAATGGTGCTTATTGGCACTTTCTACCATGAGATATAGTCACTTTTAGTGGTTCACTACCCCATTTTGGTCACATTTCATAAGGGTCAAAGTGACCTTGACCTTGATGATATGTGACCAAATGTGTCTCATGATGAAAGTATAACATGTGCCCCACATAATTATTAAGTTTGAAACAGTTATCTTCCATAGTTCAGGGTCAAGGTCACTTCAAAATATGTATACAATCCAACTTTGAAGAGCTCCTGTGACCTTGACCTTGAAGCAAGGTCAACCAAACTGGTATCAAAAGATAGGGCTTGCTTTGACCTATATACCACTTGTAGCTAAGGTCGCCATTCTCAATAACGTGAGAGAAAATTGGGAAAATGTGAAAAATGACTGTTTTTGAGACCACATTTATGGCTCCTGTGACCTTGACCTTGAAGCAAGGTCAGGTCACTATGTATGTTTTTTGAGGCCTTGTCATCATACACCATCATGCCACATTTGGTGTTGATAGACTTAATAGTCTCCGAGAAAAATCCAACGTTTAAGTTTTTTACGGACAGACGCCCGGACGGACGCCCGGACGCCCGGACGGACGGACGACACGGCTCAGTACATAGACTCACTTTTGCTTCGCATGTGAGTCAAAAAACCAGGTCGGGTTTGAACCCACAACCTCTCGAAAAAAGAGAGAAAAAAAAGTTTCAGCGCAGAATCGAACCTGGTCATGCATGACCAAGAGTCTAACGCTCTACCAGCTGAGAGAGAATTGATGTGGCGGAGTGCTTGTAAAGCATTTATAACGTTCTTTTCCGTGGCCACACGAGCAGCTAAATCTCAACCGGCTGAATAAAAGCAAAGGAGTCTGTGCGGGGGTGAGTCTCAGATCTGCATTTGAAATTTAACATTACTGTTCATTGCTCGTGCAAGGCTGTATAAGTGGTTTTTTTTAAATCATTTATCTGTTACGTGTTTGATTTGATGGAGTAACCTAAGCTCGCATTCCAAAATTGTAGAACCTACTCTTGAAGTGTTGTGTGTGGAGCCAAAAAGCTTGCGCAACTGTCCTTTGCACTGACTGTCCTATGCACGGACTGTCCTTTGCACTGACCGTCCTTTGCATTAACTGTCCTTCACACTGACATGTCGCGCTCACCAGTGCTTCGGACACATGCCGGTCATTCTGTGCACAGGTCAGTGTCAAAGTGCATAGGACAGTCAGTGCATCGGACAGTCAGTGCATAGAACAGTGTGAAGGACAGTTAATGCAAAGGACAGTCCGTGCATAGGACAGTCAGTGCAAAGGACAGTTGCGCAAGCTTTTTGGCTCCACACACAACACTTCAAGTGTAGGTTATAAAATTTTGGAATACGAGCTTAGCTTACTCCATCAAACACGTAACAGATACATGATTAAAAACCCAACAACACTTACCCAGCCTGCACGAGCAATGAGGATGGTTTATCTTCTGCTTAGCAGCGTCAAGATCAAAAGAAAGTCGATACATAATGTGCTGCTTAAATTTTTCCACATTGATCTGAAGCACCGAGCTGTCACCTCCACCGTTTAATCCGCTTGCTAATAGATCTTAATTTCGTCTAAATAACATGACCCAAGGTCAAGGTCATCCTAGCTTATGCAACACAAAGCTGTTAATTCAAGACATAGGAAGCACAATGGTGCTTATTGGCACTTTCTACCATGAGAAATGGTCACTTTTAGTGGTTTACTATCCCATTTTGGTCACATTTCGTAAGGGTCAAAGTGACCTTGACCTTGATGATATGTGACCAAATATGTCTCATGATAAAAGTGTAACATGTGCCCCACATAATTATTAAGTTTGAAACAGTTATCTTCCATAATTCAGGGTCAGGGTCACTTCAGAATATGTATACAATCCAACTTTGAAGAGCTCCTGTGACCTTGACCTTGAAGCAAGGTCAACCAAACTGGTATCAAAAGATAGGGCTTACTTTGCCCAATATACCATATATAGGTCAGGTATCCAATCTCAAAAACTTTAGAGACAATTGAGAAAATGTGAAAAATGACTGTTTGTATACATTTATGGCTCCTGCGACCTTGACCATGAAGCAAGGACAAGTCACCATGTATGTTTTTTGAGGCCTTGTCATCATACACCATCATGCCACATTTGGTATTGATAGACTTAATAGTCTCCGAGAAAAATCCAACGTTAAAGTTTTCGGACGCCCGGACGCCCGGACGCCCGGACGCCCGGACGCTCGGACGCCCGGACGCCCTGACGGACGAAAAGTTTGAGTACATAGACTCACTTTTGCTTCGCATGTGAGTCAAAAATCCTTCTTTATCCTTTCACCAATGTTCTCAAAATTCATCCTTATCAAAACTCTACTCGCAAATGACGTCACGTTGTTGATGACGTCACACATTACGCAATTTCGCCATTCCATGAATGGCATATTTGGGGAGGCGCTGTTGAGTGTACGACCTTACAAAACCACTTTCTGTTCAACCCTTGATTCTGACAATTTGATACATTCAATCGGACCTAACTTCCAGTTAGTGTGCACAATCTCAAGGAAATCCGTCTAGTAGTTTTTGAGATATAAGCTGTGGAGTCGGGACAGACAGACAGACAGACAGACAGACAGACAGACACACAGATAAAAACCGCTGGCGCTGAACCTCCAGGTTTTGGCATTATTTTTTTAAAAATCGGGGTCGAACCCACAAGCTCTCGAGAAAAGAGGGGGAAAACACACACACACACACACAAACATAAAAAAACAGGTCGGGTTTGAACCCACAACCTCTCGAAAAAAGAGAAGAAAAAAAAGTTTCAGCGCAGAATCGAACCTGGTCATGCATGACCAAGAGTCTAACGCTCTACCAGCTGAGAGAGAATTGATGTGGCGGAGTGCTTGTAAAGCATTTATAACGTTCTTTTCCGTGGCCACACGAGCAGCTAAATCTCAACCGGCTGAATAAAAGCAAAGGAGTCTGTGCGGGGGTGAGTCTCAGATCTGCATTTGAAATTTAACATTACTGCTCATTGCTCGTGCAAGGCTGTATAAGTGGGGTTTTTTAAATCATTTATCTGTTACGTGTTTGATTTGATGGAGTAACCTAAGCTCGCATTCCAAAATTGTAGAACCTACTCTTGAAGTGTTGTGTGTGGAGCCAAAAAGCTTGCGCAACTGTCCTTTGCACTGACTGTCCTATGCACGGACTGTCCTTTGCACTGACCGTCCTTTGCATTAACTGTCCTTCACACTGACATGTCGCGCTCACCAGTGCCTTGGACACGCACCGTCATTCTGTGCACTGGTCAGTGTGAAAGTGCATAGGACAGTCAGTGCATCGGACAGTCAGTGCATAAAACAGTCAGTGTGAAGGACAGTTAATGCAAAGGACAGTCCGTGCATAGGATAGTCAGTGCAAAGGACAGTTGCGCAAGCTTTTTGGCTCCACACACAACACTTCAAGAGTAGGTTCTACAATTTTGGAATGTGAGCTTCGGTAACTCCATCAAACACGTAACAGATAAATGATTAAAAAACAAACAACAACACTTACCCAGCCTTGCACGAGCAATGAGGATGGTTGATCTTCTGCTTAGCAGCGTCAAGATGGAAAGAAAGTGGATGTGGTGCTTCATTTTTTCGCATTGATCTGAAGCACCGAGCTGTCACCTCCACCGTTTAATCCTCTTGCTCATAGATCTTAATTTCGTCTAAATAACATGAGAAGTATTTATTCATACCCATGTCTATCACAGTCTGAGAAATATTCTCACTGTCTGGCAAAAATGAGACACAGATGCTGTCCAGAATACAACGCAACGAATCTGTGTTTATGTGGAAGCCATTTTGCCGCCTGCATCTGTTACCACGCGAGATAGAGTGAGAAAGGGACGTGGCTGTCGAGTGGGTCGCCATTCCATCAATTGACCACTTGCATCGTAAAAAATCCTTCTTTATCCTTTCACCAATGTTCTCAAAATTCATCCTAATCAAAACTCTACTCGCAAATGACGTCACGTTGTTGATGACGTCACACATTACGCAATTTCGCCGTTCCATGAATCGCGTATTTGGGGAGGCGCTGTGGAGTGTACGACCTTACAAAACCACTTTCTGTTCAAGCCTCGATTCTGACAATTTGATACATTCAATCGGACCTAACTTCCAGTTAGTGTGCACAATCTCAAGGAAATCCGTCCAGTAGTTTTTGAGATATAAGCCGTGAAGTCGGGACAGACAGACAGACAGACACACACAGATAAAGTCTGTAGGACCTCCAGTAAACCTGGAGGGATAAAACGAGGCCTGAGCAGAAATCAGCGCTGTGGCTGCTGCTGGAGGAGCATTGACGAAGACGATGACGTCAGAGGCCACGCACCTGTCAGCATAGACATGGTGGTTGTCTTGCCGGCGCCGTTGTGTCCTAGCAACACTGTGATCTGGTTCTCGTACATGTTCAGGGAGATCCCTGCAACCGCTGTGAATGCGTTGCTGCCGCTGCCGTATACCTGTTAGCGAGGAAACGGCCATTATATTAAATGAGGGAAAGTTTCGAATAGTTTCTGGAGTACATGTCCCGACGGTTGCTAATGTCAAGGGATAGAAGCAACAAAACTACATCAACAACGACGCTGTTGATGACGACGGCAGCAGAGGCAACAACAGCAACAATGCCTTACAGCAAAGGTAGTTTTGCTCCAGCATTGACTTAAGAGCAGTAGCATATGCAGCAACAGCATCACCGCAGCAGTAGCAACAATGACAACGACAAAGATGACGACAACGGCAACACCCCCACCACAATATCGTCGATTATATAATAAGAATTCCAGGCCAACACTCGTTCTAGATAAATATATTAGGCAATGTTACTTGATGTCCGAAAAAGAGTGAATGATTGCAAGCAGATGTCTTCACTTGTGACCGCAGTGCACCGCTAATAACTTACACATATGTTCATCAGCCAACTCGGGTTTCCAGATTTAGTGCAACAATCTACTGAAAGCAAAAAACTTAAGAGTGGCATGAAATGGGAATCTCTTTATCCTCCTTTTCCAAAAATCATGTGTTCCTTTCGTTTTGACCCCATGCAAGGTCTAGCTGATTCAGCAGTCAGACTAAAATGCAACTGTCGTGTCAATAAAATGACAAAGAGGATGATTCATTTTAAGATTAAAATAATTGAGAGACAGGAATAACAGCTAATAGCTAATTTACAAAGTTCACTTTAACTTGTGGGACTGAATTCCTCTCAGCATTAGCAGGACGTAGAGAAACTGCATTGGGGTACCAATGAATGTAAAAACTGCAATAGTCGAAAGTGTATGTATGAGACAAAGTATGCAGCCCACCTTGACTAGGTTGTCGATGGAGATGCCACAGGGAAGCCCGTGAGGTTCTTTCTCAAAGTATTTGTCTCTCCCAGAGTTGTCAGGGATAGATGGCGACATCTGCTCTTCCCTTGGACGCACGCTGCTAGACCAGTAGGATGGCTATTCGACATTAAAGAAAAAGTACAATGAGATGACTGACAAGGTCTGGGATGAAAACATGTGCACGAGAGAGACAAATAAAATATGATAAATGCTCATTCTAATAGGCCTGCGACCTGTTTCGAAGGAATGTTTATAACAATATGGACGAATCAAAATCTATCATGACTAAAAGTCTTGCGAATCAACGCAAGGGTTTTTAAAAGGAAGTCAATATGCTGCATCACACCAGCAGTCTGGGACAGTCTCGAGCACACCAGAGGTAGAAATATGCTCTGACCTTTGTTGCTATTGCATTTGGCGCAGCTTGTCTCGTCGTCCTTGACCCGGAGGCTAAAGTCGCCACTGCCCAATGCTGGTGTTTGCAAATGACAGAGTGTCCTCGAACTTGAAGCGGAGAACGACGACCATTGTTGCACTTTCTCCGACTGCTTTCCGTGACGTTTACCCCTGAGTGCGGATGAGACTTGCCAATGCAGCTTTCGTCGCAGCTGGTATTCCAATTACAGGCATGTCGTCGCTTGATATTTAGCAACAGCTTTCTACTGTGGCAATAATCCAGAGAACATGGGCGCGTTTGTTAGGCAAGTGGCTCGCCTCGAGAGCTAATATGGAGGCAAGCGAGACGTCCAAGTAACTGCCAATCATCAAATGGCAAGGCGGAAGTCCGAGAGAACATGGCTGCGTCATGGCGCGATAGTCGGTGAAGGAGTTACCGATGGACGAAATAATTGACGATGAGATATCACAGCACTTTTTCACTTGATAAAACACACCATGGTGTTATATCGAATGGCACGGGAACATTTTCAGCGAAAGGAAGAAGGGCAAAGCCCATACGACTCACATGCTTGACCTTGACCTTTATATGACCTTGACCTTCAGGTGACCATCAAGATCAAGGTCAAACAACTAAACCTACCAATGACATCATACACTAAGAAATGCTTCACACGTTTTTCCTACCAAAATACATGTGACCTTGACCTTGGTCCAAGGTCATGCAACACAAAGCTGTTAATTCAAGACATAGGAAGCACAATGGTGCTTATTGGCACTTTCTACCATGAGATATGGTCACTTTTAGTGGTTCACTATCCCATTTTGGTAACATTTCATAAGGGTCAAAGTGACCTTGACCTTGATGACATGTGACCAAATGTGTCTCATGATGAAAGTAGAACATGTGCCCCACATAATTATTAAGTTTGAAACAGTTATCTTCCATAGTTCAGGGTCAGGGTCACTTCAGAATATGTATACAATCCAACTTTGAAGAGCTCCTGTGACATTGACCTTGAAACAAGGTCAATCAAACTGGTATCAAAAGATAGGGCTTACTTTGCCCAATATACAATATATAGGTCAGGTATCCAATCTCAAAAACGTCAGAGAAAATTGGGAAAATGTGAAAAATGACTGTTTTTAGACAGCATTTATGGCCCCTGCGACCTTGACCTTGAAGCAAGGTTAAGTCACTATGTATGTTTTTTGAGGCCTTGTCATCATACACCATCATGCCACATCTGGTATTGATAGACTTAATAGTCTCCTAGAAAAATCCAACGTTAAAGTTTTCGGACGACCGGACCGGACGCCCGGACCGGACGCCCTGACGGACGAAAAGAGTGAGTACATAGACTCACTTTTGCTTCACATGTGAGTCAAAAAAGCAACCCGGGTTCAATTGTAGACAATTTTGTCAAAACTGTTGTGCCTCGATTCATTTCTATCAATTCAAGGGACATAACTCATAGAATGTACGTGTACGGTGTTTCGTGTTTGCAAACAAACAAACAAATTCGGCAGTGTATGTTCAGAAATACCCTATACACATATTCCTTAAAATATTCAAATGAACACTCGAACAGCAAATACTTCCGTGTACGTACACTTTTCCATTCTCGGACACTGAAAAGCACAGAACAGGGACTGCCGTCTATCAGCGGCAATCCAATTTACGCGGTCTCCGCCATTTTGGTTTATCCGGGCCTCTGCAGCGAGACGCAGCGAGGGATCTCCGGAGCAACCTCAGCCACCCTCCTTCACAGCGAGTACCTCCTTGTGAGCAAGACGACGTCGGCAACGCCTTACCCTCAAGATTCGAGATTTATTGTAACGAACGCGCCCCATATCCACTCAGCAATCCAGGGGCAGGCCACTCTGGGTGTGTGTGTGTGTGTGTGTGTGTGTGTGTGTGTGTGTGTGTGTGTGTGTGTGTGTGTGTGTGTGTGTGTGTGAAGAGTAAGAGAGATAGAGAAACAGACAGACAGACATACAGACAGACAGACAGACAGACAGACGGCCACACACACAAACACACACATACATACACATGCGCGCACACGCACGCGCTTGCACACACACACACACACACACACATACACACACACACATGCATGAAGCTGTTTGTTGCATGAAGCTGTTTGTTTCCGGCTTTTTTCCGGGGATATATGGACTGCTATTGAGTGTAGTATGGGGATGGGGGGGTGGGAGGGTGGGTGGGGTCTTCTTCTTGGTTTTAGGTGCAGTCTTATCTCTTGTCTATGTGCAGCTGCGTGAGTGGCGTAAGTGATGTACATAGGGAAATGTCCATGTTTTTGTATAAACGGCGTGTTAGGGTGTGTAAGTGATGCGTGTGTTTGGCTTTTTGTTTTGTTTCTTTTAGCCATCATCACTTAGTTTTCCTCGTGCCCGTTTTTAAAAAAATGATGTCACTTGGCGGAAT
Source organism: Theodoxus fluviatilis (assembly GCA_034096865.1). Classification (NCBI taxonomy): domain Eukaryota; kingdom Metazoa; phylum Mollusca; class Gastropoda; order Cycloneritida; family Neritidae; genus Theodoxus; species Theodoxus fluviatilis. The sequence continues at coordinate 13,035 of JAWQFJ010034183.1, read as the reverse complement.
AAAGTACTGTGAACTGTGAACTGTGAACTTTTTGTGCGCTATAGTTGTTTGCTTGCTTGATTGCATGATTGATATATGTTTGCTGCTTTTGCCTTATTTGCTTGTGTGCTTATATTCCTTTCTATGTTTCTGTTGCTTTTTCAGTTTTTGCATGTATGTTTGCATGATTGATGCCTGTTTGCGGCTTTATCTTGCCTTTTTGTTACTGTAGTTGTTTCCTATTTGCTTCTGTGGCTATGTTCTTTTTAAACTTTGTAAAGCGCTTTGTACACGGAAAGCGCTTTATAAATACATATTATTGTTATTATTACTATTATCATTATTATTATTATTTATTATTATTATTATTATTATTATTATTATTATTATTATTATTATTATTATTATTATACACACACAATCAAACACATACACACACACACACACACACACACACACACACACACAGAGGCACACTGAGAGACTCACAAGCAGGCAGAGAGACAAGCATGCAGAGAGACAAACAGACAGAAACACAGACAGACACATAGACAGA
>JAWQFJ010034183.1:0-7500 GCA_034096865.1 Theodoxus fluviatilis | reverse complement strand
ACACACAGACAGACAGGCAGACTCACAGACACACAGACAGACAGACAGACAGACAGACTGACAGACAGACAGACAGACAGGCAGACACACAGACCCACAGACAGGCACGGGCTGACAGAGATACAGACAGACAGACTGACAGACGGGCAGGCAAGCAGGCAAACAGGTGGGCAGACAGATAGACACACAGACAGGCAGAGAAAGAGACAGCCATATAGACAGGCAGGCAGGCAGGCAGGCAGGCAGGCAGGCAGGCAGGCAGGCAAGCAGGCAGGCCGGCAAACAGACAGACAGGTAGGCAGGCAGGCAGGCAGACAGGTGGGCAGACAGAGATAGAGATTCACGGAAGAACGTACGGATGGACACACACACACACGCACACTCAGTCACGCAATGATACACACTTGGACACACACACACAGTCAGTGAGACAGAGGCAGAGAAAGAACAAGAAGAGCAAAGCCCATACGCCTCACATGCTTGACCTTGACCTTTACATGACCTTGACCTTTATATGATCTTGACCTTCAGGTGACCTTCAAGGTCAAGGTCAAACAACTAAACCTTGCAATGACATCATACACTAAGAACTGCTCTACACATTTTTCCTACCAAAATACATGTGACCTTGACCCAAGGTCAAGGTCATCCAAGGTCATGCAACACAAAGCTGTTAATTCAAGGCATAGGAAGCACAATGGTGATTATTGGCACTTTCTACCATGAGATATGGTCACTTTTAGTGGTTCACTACCCCATTTTGGTCACATTTCATAGGGGTCAAAGTGACCTTGACCTTGATAACATTTGACCAAATGTGTCTTATGATAAAAGTATAAGATGTGTGCCACATAATTATTAAGTTTGAAACAGTTATCTTCCATAGTTCAGGGTCAAGGTCACTTCAAAAAATGTATACAATCCAAATTTGAAGAGCTCCTGTGACCTTGACCTTGAAGCAAGGTCAACCATACTGGTATCAAAAGATAGGACTTATTTTTTCCTATATACCATATATAGATCAGGTATCCAATCTCAAAGACTTCAGAGAAAATTCAGAAAATGTGAAAAATGACTGTTTTTTAGACAGCATTTATGGCCCCTGCGACCTTGACCTTGAAGCAAGAAGAAGTCACTATGTATGTCTTTTGAGGCCTTGTCATCATACACCATCATGCCACATTTGGTATTGATAGATTTAATAGTCTCCAAGAAAAATCCAACGTTAAAGTTTTCGGACGCCAGGACGCCCGGACCGGACGCCCGGACGGACGAAACGGGTGAGTACATAGACTCACTTTTGCTTCGCCTGTGAGTCAAACAAGAACGGCAAAGCCCATACGACTCACATGCTTGACCTTGACTTTTATATGACCTTGACCTTCAGGTGACCTTCAGGGTCAAGGTCAAACAACTAAACCTACCAATGACATCATACACTAAGAAATGCTTTACACATTTTCCCTACCAAAATACATGTGACCTTGACCCAAGGTCAAGGTCATCCAAGGTCATGCAACGCAAAGCTGTTAATTCAAGACATAGGAAGCACAATGGTGCTTATTGGCACTTTCTACCATGAGATATGGTCACTTTTAGTGGTTCATTACCCCATTTTGGTCACATTTCATAAGGGTCAAAGTGACCTTGACCTTGATGATATGTGACCAAATGTGTCTTATGATGAAAGTAGAACATGTGACCCACATAATTGTTCAGTTTGAAACAGTTATCTTCCATAGTTCAGGGTCAGGGTCACTTCAAAATATGTATACAATCCTACTTTGAAGAGCTCCTGTGACCTTGACCTTGAAGCGAGGTCAACCAAACTGGCATCAACAGATTGGGCTTTTTTTGTCCTATATACCATATATAGATCAGGTATCCAATCTCAAAGACTTCAGAGAAAATTGAGAAAATGTGAAAAATGGCTGTTTTTTAGACAGCATTTATGGCCCCTGCGACCTTGACCTTGAAGCAAGGTTAAGTCACTATGTATGTTTTTTGAGGTCTTGTCATCATACACCATCATGCCACATTTGGTATTGATAGACTTAATAGTCTCCAAAAAAATTTCAACGTTAAAGTTTTCGGACGCCCGGACCGGACGCCCGGATGCCCGGACGCCCGGACGCCCGGACGGATGAAAAGGGTGAGTACATAGACTCACTTTTGCTTCGCATGTGAGTCAAAAAGAGAAACAGAGAGACAGAGTTTTACACACCTGCTAAAACTTTAAATACTGACGAAATCTCTCAAAAATATTTGTTACGTCACATTCATCAGAACTGCTTTTATTAAAGAACATAAGTCGGTATCGTTTACATAATACTATTTATTGTCGTCCTATTTGTATTCAGTCGTATCCGGAATTTGTCGATTAACCAATGATAAGTACTGTATAACTAGATATGACCTAATTTGTGTTGGACGGACAACGCACATCTGTATACTTGACTAACAAATGACCACTCAAGACATAATGAGACGTGTGCCATCAGTCATCTGTAACCGACAAGGCTCGTTTCCAAGCAGTTTGAGTTTTCCACAATTACAACTTTCTTTTGGTCATAAAGGCGCTTCTTTTCTGCAGCTCGGGTTGGGAGGACTTTGCCAAGGACCGCACGAGGTGGAGAGGTGAGCTCCGGAACAGAGAGAGGGAGATACAACTCTGGAGGATGAGGGACTCACTCGATGGAAGTACAGGATGCACCGGGATGACATTAGCACTTTTAAGTGCAACCGCTCTCAAAGACTGCCACTCTAGCAAATTCTGCGAGCAGGTAACAACTCCACGGCCGGTGTCGTAGAATATTTCGGAACCAGGATATTTCGGAACCACCTTCTAGATGCTTTCGTATGATTTTCTGAGTTTCTAGAAGGTTTCAAATCAGAGTGAAACAAACTACTACGCTAACAAAGAACAATTTACCTTGACCAAACGATGTTTAATGTATGTTGTTTTATTAAATATGCTCAAGCAGCTACATACTGCTTTTTAAGTACGAGTAATAATACATAAAGATTTTTACAGAACCTGTTGTTAAACTCCTTCTTGATTCTAAGTCACCTTGTCACATTTGTGTATACGGTTATAGATATTAACTCTCTCTCTCTCTCTCTCTCTCTCTCTCTCTCTCTCTCTCTCTCTCTCTCTACCAACTGGTATAGAATTGTTTCTGATACCGAGGCGGTGAGCTACCATAAGGTCATACCTGCGACGATGTATGAATATGCTATTCATGCCATTTCGATGGCCGTAATATAATATCTATTTTAACATTCCTGTACATATGAATATCTGAATGTTTTAACCTGATGTATGTCCATTATGGCCAAGCTTTGTTTTAGGCCAAGATCAAATCACTCCCCCCTCCCTCTCTCTCTCTCTCTCTCTCTCTCTCTCTCTCTCTCTCTCTCTCTCTCTCTCTCTCTCTCTCTCTAATGGGCTAATTCATTCAAAGTAGGCTGGCTTTCATGAGTTTAATAATAATAATAATAATAATAATAATAATAATGCATAGCATTTGTATAGCGCGCTTCTGTACAACTCAATGCGCTGACATAACCACATTCACACGCAGACATTCATCAGCAAGCTTACCAACATAATACAACACATAATACAACTTACAGACCTGAGAATGGATACAACAACATACATGATCATGAGAAAAAACCTACAATCAAGCAAAAGCCAGTCGAAACATGTGAGTCTTCAGTTGCGACTTAAAAATAGGTAACGTGGGTGCGTCACGCAGGCCAGTCGGCAGCGAGTTCCAGACAGAGGGAGCATTGAAACTAAAACTACGCTCACCAAAAGATTTTGCACTACGTTTTGGAATTTTTAGAAGCTTATCATTTGCTGAACGGAGAGAACGGGATGGTTGATATAATAATAATAATAATAATAATAATAATAATAATAATAATAATAATAATAATAATAATAATAATAATCATCATCATCATCATCATAATAATAATAATAATAATAATAATAATAATAATAATAATAATAATAATAATAATAATAATAATAATAATCATAATAATCATAATCATAATCATAATAATACGATCATTAATAACGCGCACATATCTCACCACTTAGGCGACTCAAGGCGCACGCACACACATTCACACCCATAAAGAAAGAATACACACCCTAATACAAAACATTATGGCAGGTGCAAATATGCACACAACAATCAAACATATATACACATAACATAAGATAATAATTACAATATATACTAACGTACATGGCTTGCTTTGGTACCAGGTTTGCATTGCATCAGTGTGATGGATGATATGGTGGAGTTTACTCTTTCTCCGTTTTGGGAAAAAGGAAGGTTTTTAGGCTGGATTTGAAAGAAGCTAAGGTTGGTTTCTGACGAAGGCTGAGAGGTAGTGCGTTCCATTGGGTGGGCGCTTGGAATGTGAAGGAGCGCCCGCCTACGGTTGTGAGTCTTTGTGGCGGGATGTCGAGTCTGAGAGTGTCTAGAGAAGAGCGGAGTGATCGGACAGGTTTACAGAGTTTGAGAGAGGTAGACAGATAGGAAGGAGCAAGATTGTTGAGGGAACAGAGGTTCTAAAAGTCACATGGGGTTCTAATGACTGCCTGAAAACAACAGCGATCCCACCACCTCTGGAGGATCGGGGGCATGACCTCAAACAGTATCCAGCGGGCGTTAGCATTTGGCATGTTGCTTCATGTCCAGAGTCACTTAGCCACGTTTCTGTTAAAAACATAACATCTAAGTCTTGTTCTACAATAAAGTCAGAGATAGCTTCTGGTTTGCCTGATTTCACAACGGACTGAGAGTTCAAATGACAGAGGCGAAGGTCCTTTGAGCGGGTCACATTGCTGATTCCAGAGTCATTGAGTGACCACGCCCCACATGCAGCTCGTGTGGGCGAAGGCGCATTGAAAGCGTCAAACAGTCCAGGGTGGAGAGGGGAGGTGTGTGACTGTGCAAAGTCAGTGTAAACACCATCCGGAGGCAGCGCCGGAGAGACATCGGAAGGCAGCGCCGGAGAGACATCAAAGGGCAGCGCGGAAGTGACGTCAGTTGGCAGCGCTGGGTCGACATCAGGGGGCAGCGTCATAGCGCCCACTGTAGTGACATCGAAGGGCGACAACAGAGAGACGTCAGAGGGCAGCGCCGGAGACACATCAGGGGGCAGCAGCGGAGGCACATCAGGAGGCAGCAGCGGAGCCACATCAGGGGGCAGCAGCGGAGGCACATCAGGGGGCAGCAGCGGAGACACATCAGGGGGCAGCAGCGGAGACACATCAGGGGGCAGCAGCGGAGGCACATCAGGGGGCAGCAGCGGAGGCACATCAGGGGGCAGCAGCGGAGGCACGTCAGGGGGCAGCAGCGGAGACACGTCAGGGGGCAGCAGCGGAGACACATCAGGGGGCAGCAGCGGAGGCACATCAGGGGGCAGCAGCGGAGACACATCAGGGGGCAGCAGCGGAGGCACATCAGGGGGGGCAGCAGCGGAGACACATCAGGGGGCAGCAGCGGAGGCACATCAGGGGGCAGCAGCGGAGGCACATCAGGGGGCAGCAGCGGAGGCACATCAGGGGGCAGCAGCGGAGACACATCAGGGGGCAGCAGCGGAGACACGTCAGGGGGCAGCAGCGGAGACACATCAGGGGGCAGCAGCGGAGCGACATCAGGGGGCAGCAGCGGAGGCACATCAGGGGGCAGCAGCGGAGACACTCAGGGGGCAGCAGCGGAGACACATCAGGGGGCAGCAGCGGAGGCACATCAGGGGGCAGCAGCGGAGACACGTCAGGGGGCAGCAGCGGAGACACATCAGGGGGCAGCAGCGGAGCCACATCAGGGGGCAGCAGCGGAGACACATCAGGGGGCAGCAGCGGAGACACATCGGGGGCAGCAGCGGAGCGACATCAGGGGGCAGCAGCGGAGCGACATCAGGGGGCAGCAGCGGAGGCACATCAGGGGGCAGCAGCGGAGACACATCAGGGGGCAGCAGCGGAGCGACATCAGGGGGCAGCAGCGGAGGCACATCAGGGGGCAGCAGCGGAGGCACATCAGGGGGCAGCAGCGGAGCGACATCAGGGGGAAGCGCAGAGACAGTAGGGACATGGGTGAGGTTGTCACGATTCGCAGAGTACCGGTCATTACCGTGTAGGTCAAGGGTCAAAACGGACGATCGCAAGTTTCTGGGTCGAACGGTACATAGGCCACGATCACAGGAAGAGGCGATCACAGGAATAGGCCTACCTTGCTGATATCGGCGCCGCCCACCTCTCAACGGTCGTTGATTTTTCTTCTTAGACGAACACGGAAGTCGACCGTGTAATCCACAACGACGCAGTGCGCCACACACTGGCAGGGCGCACCCAGAAGTGACAGAAGTTTCTCTCTGTCGTACGTAACACGAGCGGGCGGCGGTGAAACTGAATCATTCTCAGCGGCGATACACGCACGTTCATGGTTGACTGGTTGATTGACAATGTGATTGCAGAGCAGTGCGACTTGATAGAAGAAGAAGAAAAATGTCAGATACAGAAACTTGCCGGCCAAGCGCCTGTCCGTCGACGATATGTGCGAAGGGATGCCGAAAGATACACAGGAAGAGTACCATCAAAATGACGGTAGGCCAAAACAGCACTTTTGTACTGGCAGCGGAATTTCACGGGAAGCCAGTGTAGATGCCTAAGCATGGGTGTCACATGATCGCGTTTTCCCTTCCTCAGCACGAGACGTGCTGCACTGTTTTGACCGCGCTGCAGACGGTTCAATTGTTCTGCTGGAAGACCCGCCAAAACTGAATTACAATAATGCAGCCTTGAAGTGACCCTGGCAGTGACCAGTCTAACACACGCAGTGTCAGAAAGATATTGACGAATGGATGCAATGCGGCGTAGTTCAAGAACACAGGCACTGCAAGTACTGCTGATCTGTTTACGCATCGACAATGTCTGGTCAATCTGAACACCGAGGTACCTAACAGAGCTCTGGAATGGAATAGAGCTACCCCCAATTACAGTGGAAACACTCTCGATAAGCCCAAGACTTGACCGTGCCCCAACAGGCATAACTTCAGTTTTATCTGTATTGAGCTTGAGTTTGTTGCTGTTCATCCATGCAAAGTAAACAAGTAAAAACAAGTTCAAAAGTAAACTCGTTCATCTCGTTCATCTGAATCCAACCACTGGTGCATAGTGGCACCGGGTGCTGTTGTCCAGATAAAGTGCGCACGATGTAGGCTGGTCCTTGATGAACTTGTATGGGGGGGGGGGGGGGGGGGGGGGAGAGAGAGAGAGAGAGAGAGAACGAACGAACGAACGGATGGATTTATTGAATAGGCCACCGGCCCCTTTCAAGTATACAATGTAAGTACAAGTCAATACATTTCAAATATACAGTGTCAATATATTTGTAATTGACAGTGTCAATTCTTACGAGAAAATTACTTAAATATAAAAGCTGTCCTGCTCCGCGGACTCAAGCGCATCCT
>JAWQFJ010034181.1:7500-13107 GCA_034096865.1 Theodoxus fluviatilis | reverse complement strand
TACCATGCCCTGTATGACCCCACTATGCCCTGTCTGCCCCCACTATGCCATGTATGCCCCCACTATGCCCAAGTCTGCCTCCACCATGCCCTGTCTGTCCCCACTATGCCCTGTATGCCCCCACTATGACCTGTATGCCCCCACTATGCCCAAGTCTGCCCCCACCATGCCCTGTCTGCCCCCACCATGCCCTGTCTGCCCCCACCATGCCCTGTCTGCCCCCACTATGTCCTGTCTGTCCCATCCATGACTTCTTCATCCAGTGTCTCCGGCAAACTACATCCAGTGTCTCAGGCAAACTACATAAAGTGTTTCAGGCAAACTACATCCAGTGTCTCAGGCAAACTACATGCAGTGTTTCAGGCAAACTACATCTAGTGTCTCAGGCAAACTACATCCAGTGTTTCAGGCAAACTACATCTAGTGTCTCAGGCAAACTACATCTAGTGTTTCAGGCAAACTACATCCAGTGTTTCAGGCAAACTACATCCAGTGTTTCAGGCAAACTACATCCAGTGTTTCAGGCAAAATATATCCAGTGTTTCAGGCAAACTACATGCAGTGTCTCAGGCAAACTACATCCAGTGTCTCAGGCAAACTACATCCAGTGTTTCAGGCAAACTACATCCAGTGTCTCAGGCAAACTACATCCAGTGTCTCAGGCAAACTACATGCAGTGTTTCAGGCAAACTACATCCAGTGTTTCAGGCAAACTACATCCAGTGTCTCAGGCAAACTACATCCAGTGTTTCAGGCAAACTACATCCAGTGTTTCAGGCAAACTACATCCAGTGTCTCAGGCAAACTACATCCAGTGTTTCAGGCAAACTACATCCAGTGTTTCAGGCAAACTACATCCAGTGTTTCAGGCAAACTACATCCAGTGTCTCAGGCAAACTACATCTAGTGTTTCAGGCAAACTACATCCAGTGTTTCAGGCAAACTACATCCAGTGTTTCAGGCAAACTACATCCAGTGTTTCAGGCAAAATATATCCAGTGTTTCAGGCAAACTACATGCAGTGTCTCAGGCAAACTACATCCAGTGTCTCAGGCAAACTACATCCAGTGTTTCAGGCAAACTACATCCAGTGTCTCAGGCAAACTACATCCAGTGTCTCAGGCAAACTACATGCAGTGTTTCAGGCAAACTACATCCAGTGTTTCAGGCAAACTACATCCAGTGTCTCAGGCAAAGTACATCCAGTGTTTCAGGCAAACTACATCCAGTGTTTCAGATCCAGTGTCTCAGGCAAACTACATCCAGTGTCTCAGATCCAGTGTTTCAGGCAAACTACATGCAGTGTTTCAGGCAAACTACATCCAGTGTCTCAGGCAAACTACATCCAGTGTTTCAGGCAAACTACATCCAGTGTTTCAGGCAAACTACATCCAGTGTCTCAGGCAAACTACATCCAGTGTCTCAGGCAAACTACATGCAGTGTTTCAGGCAAACTACATCCAGTGTCTCAGGCAAACTACATCCAGTGTTTCAGGCAATCTACATGCAGTGTCTCAGGCAAACTACATCCAGTGTCTCAGGCAAACTACATCCAGGGTTTCAGGCAAACTACATCCAGTGTCTCAGGCAAACTACATCCAGTGTCTCAGGCAAACTACATCCAGTGTCTCAGGCAAACTACATGCAGTGTTTCAGGCAAACTACATCCAGTGTCTCAGGCAAACTACATCCAGTGTCTCAGGCAAACTACATCCAGTGTTTCAGGCAAACTACATCCAGTGTCTCAGGCAAACTACATCCAGTTTCTCAGGCAAACTACATCTAGTGTCTCAGGCAAACTACATCCAGTGTCTCAGGCAAACTACATGCAGTGTCTCAGGCAAAATACATCCAGTGTCTCAGGCAAACTACATCCAGTGTCTCAGGCAAACTACATCTAGTGTCTCAGGCAAACTACATCCAGTGTCTCAGGCAAACTACATCTAGTGTCTCAGGCAAACTACATCCTTTGTTTCAGGCAAACTACATCCAGTGTTTCAGTTCCAGTGTCTCAGGCAAACTACATCCAGTGTTTCAGGCAAACTACATCCAGTGTTTCAGGCAAACTACATCCAGTGTCTCAGGCAAACTACATCCAGTGTCTCAGGCAAACTACATCCAGTGTTTTAGGCAAACTACATCCAGTGTCTCAGGCAAACTACATGCAGTGTTTCAGGCAAACTACATCCAGTGTCTCAGGCAAACTACATCCAGTGTCTCAGGCAAACTACATCCAGTGTTTGAGGCAAACTACATCCAGTGTCTCAGGCAAACTACATCCAGTGTCTCAGGCAAACTACATCCAGTGTTTCAGGCAATCTACATCTAGTGTCTCAGGCAAACTACATCCAGTGTTTCAGGCAAACTACATGCAGTATTGCAGGCAAACTACATCCAGTGTCTCAGATCCAGTGTCTCAGGCAAACTACATCCAGTGTTTCAGGCAAACTACATCCAGTGTCTCAGGCAAACTACATCCAGTGTCTCAGGCAAACTACATCCAGTGTCTCAGGCAAACTACATCCAGTGTTTCAGGCAAACTACATCCAGTGTCTCAGATCCAGTGTTTCAGGCAAACTACATGCAGTGTTTCAGGCAAACTACATCCAGTGTCTCAGGCAAACTACATCCAGTGTCTCAGGCAAACTACATCCAGTGTCTCAGGCAAACTACATCCAGTGTCTCAGGCAAACTACATCCAGTGTCTCAGGCAAACTACATCCAGTGTTTCACGCAAACTACATCCAGTGTCTCAGGCAAACTACATCCAGTGTCTCAGATCCAGTGTTTCAGGCAAACTACATGCAGTGTCTCAGGCAAACTACATCCAGTGTCTCAGGCAAACTACATCCAGTGTCTCAGGGGCTCTGTGGCCGAGTGGTTAGCGCGCTGGACCTACAGTCGCTTGCGGCCAGTGGGTACGGCGTTCGAAGCTGCGCGGTTTCCAGAGTTGCATCCTTGAGCAAGATGCTTAACTCGCATTGTTTCTCCCCACCCAGGAGTAAAACCGGGTACCTGTGAGGGCAATATTGGCAAAAACGTTGTGCGATTAACCCTTGTATGCGGCCAGCGCCAGCATCGGGTTGGAATACTCCCCAGGGAGCGGAGTTGGTGCTGGTACCTGACTGTGTGCGTCTTAAATGTCTGTCACTATGTTTGTTGTGAGGTACCAGTGAGGATTGATGAAGATGCCCAGTGATCAGGGGGTAAAGTGTAAGCGGTTTGAGACCCTGACAAAGGGTGTAAGTCGCTATAAAAAACCACACCTTTACCTTTACCTTTCTCAGGCAAACTACATCCAGTGTTTCACGCAAACTACATCCAGTGTCTCAGGCAAACTACATCCAGTGTTTCAGGCAAACTACATGCAGTGTCTCAGGCAAACTACATCCAGTGTCTCAGGCAAACTACATCCAGTGTTTCAGGCAAACTACATCCAGTGTCTCAGGCAAACTACATCCAGTGTCTCAGGCAAACTACATGCAGTGTTTCAGGCAAACTACATCCAGTGTTTCAGGCAAACTACATCCAGTGTCTCAGGCAAACTACATCCAGTGTTTCAGGCAAACTACATCCAGTGTTTCAGATCCAGTGTCTCAGGCAAACTACATCCAGTGTCTCAGATCCAGTGTTTCAGGCAAACTACATGCAGTGTTTCAGGCAAACTACATCCAGTGTCTCAGGCAAACTACATCCAGTGTCTCAGGCAAACTACATCCAGTGTTTCAGGCAAACTACATCCAGTGTCTCAGGCAAACTACATCCAGTGTCTCAGGCAAACTACATGCAGTGTTTCAGGCAAACTACATCCAGTGTCTCAGGCAAACTACATCCAGTGTTTCAGGCAATCTACATGCAGTGTCTCAGGCAAACTACATCCAGTGTCTCAGGCAAACTACATCCAGGGTTTCAGGCAAACTACATCCAGTGTCTCAGGCAAACTACATCCAGTGTCTCAGGCAAACTACATCCAGTGTCTCAGGCAAACTACATGCAGTGTTTCAGGCAAACTACATCCAGTGTCTCAGGCAAACTACATCCAGTGTCTCAGGCAAACTACATCCAGTGTTTCAGGCAAACTACATCCAGTGTCTCAGGCAAACTACATCCAGTGTTTCAGATCCAGTGTCTCAGGCAAACTACATCCAGTGTTTCAGGCAAACTACATCCAGTGTCTCAGGCAAACTACATCCAGTGTCTCAGGCAAACTACATCCAGTGTCTCAGATCCAGTGTTTCAGGCAAACTACATGCAGTGTTTCAGGCAAACTACATCCAGTGTCTCAGGCAAACTACATCCAGTGTCTCAGGCAAACTACATCCAGTGTTTCAGGCAAACTACATCCAGTGTCTCAGGCAAACTACATCCAGTGTCTCAGGCAAACTACATCCAGTGTTTCAGGCAAACTACATCCAGTGTCTCAGGCAAACTACATCCAGTGTCTCAGGCAAACTACATCCAGTGTCTCAGGCAAACTACATCCAGTGTCTCAGGCAAACTACATCCAGTGTTTCACGCAAACTACATCCAGTGTCTCAGGCAAACTACATCCAGTGTCTCAGATCCAGTGTTTCAGGCAAACTACATGCAGTGTCTCAGGCAAACTACATCCAGTGTCTCAGGCAAACTACATCCAGTGTTTCAGGCAAACTACATCCAGTGTCTCAGGCAAACTACATCCAGTGTCTCAGGCAAACTACATCCAGTGTCTCAGGCAAACTACATGCAGTGTTTCAGGCAAACTACATCCAGTGTTTCAGGCAAACTACATCCAGTGTCTCAGGCAAACTACATCCAGTGTTTCAGGCAAACTACATCCAGTGTTTCAGGCAATCTACATCCAGTGTTTCAGGCAAACTACATCCAGTGTTTCAGGCAATCTACATCCAGTGTTTCAGGCAATCTACATCCAGTGTCTCAGGCAAACTACATCTAGTGTCTCAGGCAAACTACATCTAAAGCTGTGAACTACAACTGCAATTAGACATGCGGGAGGGGGCTTGTGACGTCACGAGCTGCCTGCCTCTCCAGTGACAGAACGTACAATGTGCGGACATCGCACGTACTAAGGGCGAGAAAGCGAGCAGTAATGAGAAACATGTCTACATTGCATTACAGGGAGGGGGTCAGAGAAAATGGGAAATGATGGTAAGAATGGGGGGGGGGGGGGGGGGGGAGAAAAGGGCAATGGGTCGTCAGCAGGGTCCTAGTGGCCACCACCCCCCCTCACGCCTGTGACTGAGGTGTGACGGGGCGTCGCCAAGACGACGAGGTCACGTGACAATGGATATTAGCGGGCAGTAATCTGGCGATCGTTTCATCACGAAATGAGGCGGTGCCGGCAAGAATGGGAGAACGGCTTCAAGAGGATTAAGATGGCTGTGCTGGAAGAGACGGAGGAAGTAATGCAGATGGAGAGAGAGAGAGAGAGAGAGAGAGAGAGAGAGAGAAAGGAGAGAGAGAGAGAGAAAGGAGAGAGAGAGAGAGAGAGAAAGAGAGACAGACAGAGAGACACAGGGTGAGAGAGAGAGAGAGAGAGAGAATGACAGAGAGAGAAAGAGAGAAAGAGAGAGAGTGACAGAGAGAGAGAGAGAGCGAATTAAAGAA
>JAWQFJ010034181.1:0-2500 GCA_034096865.1 Theodoxus fluviatilis | reverse complement strand
GTTTTCGCTCTTTCCACGGCGACAAGGAGGACGCGAGGGCGAGAGAGCCAGGACGCGAGGACGAGAGAGCCAGGACGCGAGGACGAGAGAGTCAGGACGCGAGGACGAGAGCCAGGACGCGAGGACGAGAGGGCAAGGACGCGAGGACGAGAAAACCCGGACGCGAGGACGAGAAAGCCAGGACGGGAGGACGAGAGGGCAAGGACGCGATGACGAGGACGCGAGGACGCGAGAACGCGAGGACACGAGGACGAGAGAGCCAGGACGCGAGGGCGAGGACGAGAGAGCCGGGACGCGAGGGCAAGGACGCGAGGACGAGGACGCGAGGACGCGAGGACGAGAGAGCCAGGACGCGAGGACGAGAGAGCCAAGACGCGAGGACGAGAGAGCAAGGACGCGAGGACGAGAGAGCAAGGACGCGAGGGCGAGGACGAGAGAGCCAGGACGCGAGGACGATAGAGCCAGGACTCGAGGACGAGAGAGCCAGAACGCGAGGACGAGGACGCGAGGACGAGAGAGCCAGGACGAGAGAGCCAGGACGCGAGGACGAGACAGCCAGGACGAGAGAGCCAGGACGCGAGGACGAGAGAGCCAGGACGCGAGGACGAGAGAGCCAGGACGCGAGGACGAGAGAGCCAGGACGAGAGAGCCAGGACGCGAGGACGAGAGAGCCAGGACGCGAGGACGAGAGAGCCAGGACGCGAGGACGAGAGAGCCAGGACGCGAGGACGAGAGAGCCAGGACGCGAGGACGAGAGAGCCAGGACGCGAGGACGACATATCCGTAGCGTTGAGCTGAATTGTCCAAGATATCACAACACAGCGGTTTCCTACGTGTTGCTTCTGCCTGCACTTTCCTCGCGCCAGATGTTACGCAGAAAAGATAAAAAGAGAAGGGAAAACTGTTTGTCATCAAGCAAAAACGCTGAGCAGTCTTCCAAACATGTCGCCATTTTCTCCCTCCAGGACACTCACCATCACGGCAAGCAGCCTCACCCAATCCCCACCCACCCCCTCCCACTTTACCCTCCTTCCCTCCACCCACCCCCTCCCACTTTACCCTCCTTCCCCCCCATCCACCCCCTCCCACTTTACCCCCCTTCCCCCCACCCACCCCCTCTCCCACGTTACCCCCCTTCTCCCCATCACCCCCTTCCTCTTGTCATCTCGGCGTCTCCTCCCTCCCCTCCCCCCTATCTGCCACGTCTTGTCTGACGCTCCGTTGTCACGGCAACCGGGCCGATGTTCTGTTGCTATGGAAACCAGGCCAGGCGGCGCTGCTCGGGTGAACGCCCGCTTTTCGCGTCTCCGCCTAGCAAGAGCTCGGCGTGGGGAGAGCACTCTTAAAGCGCTAATCCTGATTGTCACCTGAATTGCGTCCAATCAGCCTCACATGCCCCTACTGAGGGGAGGGGTGGGGGGGTGGGGAGGGGAGGGGAGGGAGGAGGGGAGGGGAGGGGGGGGGGGGGGGAGGGGAGGGGAGGGGAGGGGAGGGGAGGGGAGGGGGGGGAGGGGAGGGGAGGGGGGGAGGGGAGGGGGAGGGGAGGGGAGGGGAGGGGAGGGGAGGGGAGGGGAGGGAGGGGGGAGGGAGGGGAGGGGAGGGGAGGGGAGGGGGGGGAGGGGAGGGGAGGGGAGGGGAGGGGGGGAGGGGAGGGAAGGGGAGACAAAGGAGGGAGGGTGTGCGTACAGAGGGAGAAATGAGGCAACGATATTTTAAATGTGAAATACTGAAGCAACAAGTTTAGATGAATAAGTGTACGCATGCGTTCGTTCGCAAGTCTACCTCTCTCTGTCTTCCTCTATCTGCCTGTCCACACACACACACACACACACACACACACACACACGTGCAAGAAAACACGCACGTGCGTGTAAACACGAGCTTTACAGAGGCTGAAGGAGACCACGACTCCAGTGATATGAAATCTGTGTCCATAGGAGGAGCGGACAACTCGAGAGAGAGAGTGAAAGAGTGAGTGAGAGAGAGAGAGAGAGAGAGAGAGAGAGAGAGAGAGAGAGTGAGAGAGTGAGAGAGAGAGTGAGAGAGAGAGCGAGAGAGAGAGAGAGAGTGAGAGAGAGTGAGAGAGAGAGTGCGAGAGAGAGAGTGAGAGAGAATGAAAGAGAGAGAGAGAGAGACAGAGAGAGAGTGCGAGAGTGAGAGTGAGAGAGAGAGAGATAGAGAGAGAGTGAGAGAGAGTGAGAGTGTGAGAGAGTGAGAGTGTGAGAGAGAGTGAGAGTGAGAGAGAGAGAGTGAGAGAGAGTGAGAGTGTGAGAGAGAGAGAGATGAAAGAAGGGATGCAGATCTCGCTCTCCACGTTTTCCCACAAAGGTCACGAGACTATGACGAGAGTGGCTGTCTCCAGGGAAGGATGCTGGACAGAGGACGACCTCCGTCTCAGACCTCCTTCCTCTACAGTCCCCATTGGCCTGGTGATGTGCAGTGAATAGGCCTGGGGGCTCTGGGGTGCCGGGGCGACGCTGCAAGGCGGGGCTCCATGGAC
>JAWQFJ010034178.1:0-10947 GCA_034096865.1 Theodoxus fluviatilis | reverse complement strand
AGGCTCATCAAAGCATCACGAGTCAACTGGAAAAAGTCGCAGTGGATTCAGCTGAACGATCTCTGTGCGAGGCTGAGAATCCGACTTAGAAAGACCGACAGCGATGACTTTGTGTTGACTGTGAAGGCAGACGAGGATATCGAGCTGTCGTTCACAGATCCCACAGCCTTCTACTCAAGCTTCAAGCAGATGCAGATCGAGAGCACCACAGACAAGTGGAAAGAGAAACAATCGCAAGGACGATTTGCCCGCACCATCAACATTAACCACAGCCTCTCCAACTCTCCATTATTGAACATATGCGACTGAGCGACAACTTGGCCAAATTTGCGGTGAAGGCAAGGCTGCAGTTGTTAGAGTGCAATACACTTTTGCACCTCTACGACCCTACAACCAGCCCTAAGCAGTGTCAGAGATGTGGCTTTCATACCGAAACGGTCAGTCACATAATCAACGGTTGTAAAAGAAATAAAAACTCCATCCAAAAGCGTCACAACAGGATTGCTGAAATCATCACAAGGAACGTGTCGGAGGCAAACCCCCAAGCCACTGTCCTGACTGATCAGCACGTGAAACCCTCACATTTCGTGGAATGTGAAGACGGGGCATTCTCAGAGTTGCGTCACACGAGGCCGGATCTGTGCCTCATTGACCCCACTGAGAAAACATGTGTGTTAGTGGAAGTGTCTGTCCCCTTTGACACTTTTGTTGATGACTGCTACAACAGCAAATTCAACAAATACTTTCCCTTGTGCCAGAGGATCGACGATCTTGGCTACAAATGCAAATTAGTCGTGCTAGTAGTCGGATCGCTTGGAAGCATCCACGCGAGGTTCGTGAGCGGACTCAAACTGTGTGGAGTACAGGCCGGACGTGCAAAAGGCATAGCAAGGTACTGTTCCATCAGCGCTATGATTGGTTCGAAGCATTGTTTGGAAGCAACGGTGCAGAGCTATTCCCTGAAAATGCTTTTGTGCGGCTTCAGCCTGCTCGAACCTAGGTCAATGGACGATACCAGTGTCTTCGCACCTCATCATGAGCAGTCAAGATAAGAGAGATGTCATCAGAGGATTACGGTGGTACGGGGTGGGGAATGGTGGTGTAAGAGGGGTAGAGTAGGGGATGGTAGGGTTAGGGCGTGAGTGGAGGGTAGGTGGGAGATGGTGAAGTTTATGAATGCAATGAAATATGGTGAGATTAATGACGCATTCGAGAAACACTTCTATTCAGTCCATAACGATGGCCATGGCGCAATAACAAGTCCATTGGATATTTCTGTTCAATTCAATGTAATTTCATGATTTGTGAACATGTGAAAAGGAACAGTAACCAGTCAGGGAGTGGATGGGTGAGTGAATGAGTGAGTGAGTAAGAACGGAATTACACCTCCACGTCATTGCTAAACAGTATACTGACAGGGGCGGATCAGTTCTTTTTGTCTTTTTTTTTTTTTTGGGGGGGGGGGGGGGGGGGGGGTTCCAAAATTTTTTTTTGGAAACGGGGGGGGGGGGGGGAAGGCTATGAAGTCGCAAAGCGCTAAACCGAGACCGCAAAGCGGGGGGGGGGGGGGGGGGGGGGGGGAAGAAGGCTGCAAAATGGTGGAATCTGGTGCATTCTGATGATGATCATTGCCAGTTTTAGGCAGCAGATTTTCTTACAGAATTTTTTTTTCGCTATTGTGGTGTGTGTGTGTGTGTGTGTGTGTTTCCGGAAACCCCAGAAACACCCCCCCCCCCCCCCTCCCTCATCCGCCCCTGTTACTGTATGTCAAATAATATTGTTGTTTGCTATACATTTCTAAATTGTCAAGAAGTCACCGTTTGCAATCTTGTTCCCCGGTCTCATTGGCTGCATGAGTTGCAATATGTAATGTGTTCATCATGTACAATGAATGTACCCTGTCGCATGTAGTTTACGTTAGTAATTTAGGCTATTAATTGAACAAAGACAACCCTAATCCTAACTAAGGTTTTCAGCAAAACCTGATTGCCACTTTCCTGCCGACACTAACAATTAACAACAAACAAATGGATAAAGGACACTGGGGCAGAAATAAATGTCAAAAGAGAAATTTAATCACAAACACAACAATGAACAAACCAATCCCAGCAAAATCCCCATAACCAGTGGTGAAGAGAAAGAATGGGCAAATCACCCACACACCCACAAACTCAACTCACTGTTTAACACAGCAATAAACAACCAACCCCAGCAAAATCCCCATAACCAGTGGTGAAGAGAAAGAATGGGCAAATCACCCACACACCCACAAACTCAACTCACTGTTTAACACAGCAATAAACAACCCAACCCCAGCAAAATCCCCATAACCAGTGGTGAAGAGAAAGAATGGGCAAATCACCCACACACCCACAAACTCAACTCTCACGCACCCACCAACTACCTTGCTCTACTAAGCACAGAGGTTAAGGAGCACCCCTCAATTAAGGCTGACTCAGCCTCCGGCCTTTCCACCCTCCCTGGTCCCCTTACCACTGCCAGGAGACTGCAATGAGGGGACGTCATCCATCTCTAAAAAAGGGGAAAAGGGGCACCTTCCTAATAACGGTGAGAATCGATAGAAACAAGTAGAGACAATGTCATTCACACTCCCCAAGGAGATCCACCATCTTTACACGACGACTGTCAGACGACCCGTAAGAAAAGATGTGTCCTTACCGACATGGATCGACTGTCCTTTCCTCAATGTCCAGACCCCACTAGGGAGTCGGCGTTCCTGCGAGGCTCCCCAGGAAACCACGACGTACACTCACGGCAACTCGTCCCGCCCAGCTCCTGTCCCTGTAGACGATAGGCGGCGGACAACCATGTCCCCACGCTCCGCACCTTCCAACGACGAACTCCACTACGACCCCAGTCACGCAGACTTGTCCAGCCCTGGACGACAGGCGGCGGCAACGTGTTCCCCGCGCTCCACTCCTTCCAACGTCGAACTCCACCACGACCCCAGTCACGTAGACTTGTCCAGCTGTGGTCGACAGGCGGCGGCAACGTGTTCCCCGCGCTCCACTCCTTCCAACGTCGAACTCCACCACGACCCCAGTCACGTAGACTTGTCCAGCTGTGGTCGACAGGCGGCGGCAACGTGTTCCCCGCGCTCCACTCCTTCCAACGTCGAACTCCACCACGACCCCAGTCACGTAGACTTGTCCAGCTGTGGTCGACAGGCGGCGGCAACGTGTTCCCCGCGCTCCACTCCTTCCAACGTCGAACTCCACTACGACCTTGCGTCGCTCAGTACCGCTCACCCCTCGAGACAAAGGAGGTGCCCCAAAGGTAGAAACCAAGGCGGGGGGTACGTGGAGAAAAGAAGAAATAAAGAAAGGAAGGGAAAAGCCTCACCAGGCCACGTAACAGCCTCCTCGCACCCCGAGGTCCGTCACCCACTACGTCCGATCACCCCAGCGGGTGGTAGAAGAATGACACTAAACTCTCGTCGCGTCGGCGCGAAGAATCACGCGACGCTTGCACGCCCTTTGCACTTTTTCCTCGCGCAAATGAACCTTCCCGTGCCTAACCCCGTGCTAGCCCCTTCCCCTGGACTCCCAGTTTTTTTAATAGACCTTTCCTACCCCTTCCAGCTACTCATTGTCAAGCATCGCACGACATACCCCCTAAGATGAATAAAGTCATTTTGATATGTACATATGTAATGTAATGTAATGTAATGTAATGTAATGTAATGTAATGTAATGTAATGTAATGTAATGTAATGTTCTATGTTGCTGGACAGTGAGGTTGGAGTCGGCCTTCGATACCACATGGACGGTAAGCTCTTTAACCTCAGACGGCTTCAAGCCAAAACGAAAGTCCAAGCTGAAATCACCCGTGACCTCCTATTCGCGGATGACTGTACCCTCAACGCCAGCACAGAGGCAGACATGCAACGCGCTATGGACCTGTTCTCCACGGCATGCACAAACTTCGGCCTCACCATTTCCACCAAAAAGACTGAGGTTCTGCATCAACCGGCCCCAGGAAGTGCTTATGTTGAGCCATCAATCTATGTCGACGGCCAAAAGCTCAACAACGTTGACAGGTTCACGTACCTCGGCAGCACGCTCTCACAGGCAGTCCACATAGACGACGAGATCAACGCCAGAATAGCCAGAGCCAGCGCAGCTTTTGGAAGACTCCGTCCAAACGTTTGGGACCGTCGAGGCATCAAGCTTGCTACCAAACTAAAGGTCTATTCTGCTGTTGTTCTCCCCGCTCTACTCTACGCTTGTGAGACTTGGACTGTGTACAGCCGCCATGTCAAAAAGCTAAATCACTTCCACATGAACTGCTTGAGAAAACTGCTGAAGATCAGGTGGCAAGACAAAGTGCCCAACACGGACGTCCTGGCACAGGCTGACATGCCCAGCATTCACACCATGCTCTGCAAGGCACAACTACGTTGGGCTGGCCACGTCGTACGCATGTCCGACGAGCGCCTTCCTAAAAAGGTGTTCTACGGAGAACTCCTGCAGGGCAAGCGATCCCTTGGCGGACAAAAGAAGAGGTACAAGGACACCCTAAAAGCCTCTCTGAAGAACTGCTGCATAGATCCTGACAGCTGGGAGAGTGTTGCTTCAGACCGCTCTGCCTGGCGCAGTAGAGTCCATGCTGGTGCAGCAGCTTTTGAACAGAGAAGATCGAGTGATGCTGCTGTGAAGCGAGCCACCAGGAAGTCCATAGCCAACAGTTCGTCTTCCCCTGGTCAGCCACCTGCACTTCCCTGTCCACACTGCAACAGACTTTCGGGCCCGGATTGGTCTCACCAGCCATCTTTGTTTTCTTTGCATCCATTCAGGAGATGGCTTACTGTCTCGGATGCAAATCCACATCTTGTGCACACTTTGGAGTGGACCGCAGGGTAGTATGTGTGCATCAGGCTGTTGCACTCGAGGAGCTGTAGTCTGGCCTTCACAACAAACTGCGTCAATTTGTCGTTCAGATGTAGGTTTGTGAGATGAGATGACGAAAGGGCGTGGTCAATTCCTGTCGCGCGTGCGATTCTGCCTTGTGACTCTTTCGCTCTCCAATCTTCAACCATCTGACCGATCAGCTTGCTCTTGAGGAAGGTGAAGGTACTTGTCGCGTTGGTGAGGCAGACCTCTATATCCTCATCAGCCTCCGCACACAGCACGTAATCGCCGCTATCCCGTGTTTGCAGGCGAACTTTCAGTCTGCTGCAGAGCTCACTGAAATGTATCCATTGGGATTGTCGCCAGTTCACTTTCGATTCCTTGATAAGCTTATACGTGGTGTCTGTTTTGTACCCCGCGAAGTTGCTGTTGTCTGGATTGTCCTTGCGCGTGCATTTCCGCTTGCTCAGGTGCAGTTGTACACAGAACCGAGTGATCCTATAACCAGGGCTATTGTCTTGCACTGAAATCCTAGTTCCTGGATGCACTGGTTGAGGGGCAGGTACTTCTCGAATTTGTGCCGGTAACATTCACTAACAAAGGCATCAAATGGGACTGAAACTTCGACATACATACATACGTACATACATACATACATACATACATACATACATACATACATACATACATACATACATACATACATACATACATACATACATACATACAT
Organism: Theodoxus fluviatilis; assembly: GCA_034096865.1. Classification (NCBI taxonomy): domain Eukaryota; kingdom Metazoa; phylum Mollusca; class Gastropoda; order Cycloneritida; family Neritidae; genus Theodoxus; species Theodoxus fluviatilis. The sequence continues at coordinate 5,346 of JAWQFJ010034178.1, read as the reverse complement.
ACATACATACATACATACATACATACATACATACATACATACATACATACATACATACATACATACATACATACATACATACATACATACATACATACATACATACATACATACATACATACATACATACATACATACATACATACATACATACATACATACATACATACATACATACATACATACATACATACATACATACATACATACATAACATACATTACATACATTACATTACTTACATACATTACATTACATTACATTACATTACATTACATTACATTACATTACATTACATTACATTACATTGATGGTGATGTTCGCCCATCGGGATCGATGAGGACCATAGATGTCATCATTTCATCTGGTCCACAACCAGATGAAATGATGACATCTATGGTCCTCATCGATCCCGATGGGCGAACATCACCATCAATGTAATGTAATGTAATGTAATGTATGTAAGTAATGTAATGTATGTAAGTAATGTAATGCCATGTATGTATGTATTGTAATGTAATGTAATGTAATGTATGTTATGTATGTTATGTATGTATGTATGTATGTATGTATGTTATGTATGTATGTATGTATGTATGTATGTATGTATGTATGTATGTATGTATGTATGTATGTATGCATGCATGCATGTATGTATGTATGTTATGTATGCATGCATGCATGTATGTATGTATGTATGTATGTATGTATGTATGTATGTATGTATGTATGTATGTATGTATGTATGTATGTATGTATGTATGTATGTATGTATGTATGTATGTATGTATGTATGTATGTATGTATGTATGTATGTATGTATGTATGTATGTATGTATGTGTGTATGTATGTATGTATGTATGTATGTATGTATGTATGTATGTATGTATGTCGAAGTTTCAGTCCCATTTGATGCCTTTGTTAGTGAATGTTACCGGCACAAATTCGAGAAGTACCTGCCCCTCAACCAGTGCATCCAGGAACTAGGATTTCAGTGCAAGACAATAGCCCTGGTTATAGGATCACTCGGTTCTGTGTACAACTGCACCTGAGCAAGTGAAAATGCACGCGCGAGGACAATCCAGACAACAGCAACTTCGCGGGGTACAAAACAGACACCACGTATATAGCTTATCAAGGAATCGAAAGTGAACTGGCGACAATCCCAATGGATACATTTCAGTGAGCTCTGCAGCAGACTGAAAGTTCGCCTGCAAACACGGGATAGCGGCGATTACGTGCTGTGTGCGGAGGCTGATGAGGATATAGAGGTCTGCCTCACCAACGCGACAAGTACCTTCACCTTCCTCAAGAGCAAGCTGATCGGTCAGATGGTTGAAGATTGGAGAGCGAAAGAGTCACAAGGCAGAATCGCACGCGCGACAGGAATTGACCACGCCCTTTCGTCATCTCATCTCACAAACCTACATCTGAACGACAAATTGACGCAGTTTGTTGTGAAGGCCAGACTACAGCTCCTCGAGTGCAACAGCCTGATGCACACATACTACCCTGCGGTCCACTCCAAAGTGTGCACAAGATGTGGATTTGCATCCGAGACAGTAAGCCATCTCCTGAATGGATGCAAAGAAAACAAAGGCACGATCCAGAAAAGACATGACAGGGTGGTGGAGATCGTGAATCGGGCTGTGCGTGAAGCCAACCCGCGCGCTGTCGTGATGACCAATCAAATTGTGACTAACTCCCCTTTCACGGGTGACCGCCTCCCATTGAGTGATGTTAATCATACAAAGCCAGACATATGTGTGATCAGCACTGCGGAAAAGATATGCACAATCATCGAGGTGTCGATCCCATTTAACGCCTTTCTTGATGACTGTTATCAAGCCAAGTTTGACAAGTACATGCCACTGTGCTTGGAGATACAGAAACTAGGCTTCCACTGCAGGATTTATGTGCTGGTGGTAGGGTCGCTGGGAAGAGTTCACGCCCGATTTGTCAGCGGTCTGCACCTCAGTGGCATACCCAGATGCAAGGCACGAAGCATCGCCAAATATGCCTCTGTCAGCGCGATGATTGGATCACGCATCGCCTGGAAACAGAGATGCAGCAAAGTACTACCATGAGACTTTTCTCACAAAGACTTAATTCAGGACTCGCAATACTGACAATCGCTTGCCTGTGTGGGAGGGATGTGCCTGTCGGCTGTAGGGCTTACTGATACCTTCCAGGACAACAGGCAGATTGCAACCAAACTGCCCTGTGTTAGACATCGAGACATGTCGCCAGGATAACTTTGTGAAGCTCTTAACTGTCGATAGCCTGTCGTATCTGGGACCGATAACCATGAGACTCTCGATATCGTGCGCGATTATGGTGCTATGACGCGTCTCTTCTTGTTCGGATTTCGCGTGATGGTTTCTGCGGTCTCTTGGATGTTTCATCTTCTTGTCTATTTGATGTGATATTCTCAGTGCACCGAAGTGTGTATTTTTTCGAGAATAAAGTCAATTTGATATGTCGAAGTTTCAGTCCCATTTGATGCCTTTGTTAGTGAATGTTACCGGCACAAATTCGAGAAGTACCTGCCCCTCAACCAGTGCATCCAGGAACTAGGATTTCAGTGCAAGACAATAGCCCTGGTTATAGGATAACTCGGTTCTGTGTACAACCGTTTTTTTAGCGGACTGCGAATGATGGGAATCTCAACCCGCAGAGCCGAGAGCGTCGCCCGATATGCTTCAGTAAGTGCGATGATTGGTTCCCATATAGTGTGGAAGCAAAGATGTAGACAGGTCCTGCCCTGAGTAGAATTGAAGGAAGAAGAAAGTATTACCAAATACACCTTGCCCCATCCCCCAACCTCCACCCCATATAATCTCCCCACCCCCTCCTCAAAAGTCTTCTCCCGCAGTACCCTTTCCCCACCTCTCCTACACTGAGGCCCATGCTTCAAGTCCAGAAAAAAACACTGAGAGGCTTCTCCCATCGGACGAGAGCAAACCTGACCCTGTATGTGTACTTGTCACACCTGCCTGTTCTGTGCTAAAATATTCAACTACATTTTTCTGTAGAGCTTGAGGGAGCAGTTTGTTCCATGTTGACATACAGATATGGTTTGTGTGTGCTCAACTGAATAACCTATGGAAACTGTTTGGTCTATGTTGATACAGACGTGAATTCATGTTCAGGTATACACGGGTATGATTGTTGTGTATTAAAAAATATATGCAACCAGCACTTTGTATTCTGCTTCAGTAAAATATCATCCTCTCTTCAGTCAGTTGAATAGCAGGTGATCAAAGGGAGACAATCATGCTAAATTAAACGATGCTTCTAGCGCAAGCCATCAGCAGTTATGTCCCACAAGCACACTTGGCATGCAATTCTATTGAGAAGCTCTTTTGTCTCTGTCTTCCCGTTTACACTCCCAAAGAAGCCACCACCATTGTGAGTATTGTAAGTAGTCAGACTCTACCCTATCCTATGGTGCTGCATTTCGCATGAATCATGTATCTATTCACTAAGTACGACATTGTACTTCTTCGTGAAGAAAGTCTTGTTGATATGTATGTATGTATGTATGTATGTATGCATGTATGTGACGTGACAAGATGGCGGATGGGTCGGTCAGGTTTTTCCTGGTCTGCGCCTGTTGTGCTATTTTCGTCCGTTCATTCGTCGTGGGTGTCGTCGTGAATACAGCGACTAGTAGGTCAGCAACTTTGGAAGACAATGGAACGTTTGAATCCATTCGGTTAGCCTTCAAAAGCACTCTACGAACTGGAAAAATCACAGAGACGACTGAATGTCTGAAAACTGATGTCGTTCGTTGCAATCTTGTTCCCATGTCGTGTTGCCTGCATAAGTTGCAATATGTAATCTGTTCATCATGTACAATACTTGTACCCCTAAAAGATAAATAAAGTTATTTTGATATGTATGCCTGGGTGAACTGGAGAGCAAAATCGTCAGATATGTGAGGAAATGGCTCCAGCTGAACAATTCCTCTAATCGAGACTTCATGTTCTGCCCCAGGGGAGAAGGCGGACTCGGTCTAATGAACCCTCACGACATCTACATCGCGACGCGGCTGTCTTTCACCGTCAGTACTGACCAGTGATGACAGGCAGGTGCGAGAAACGACCCGAATGTCACTCAATATTGACATGGATAAATGCAAAGTGCCGTACGCTTCGCCAAATGAGAAAAATGCATTTGCAGGTTTTCGCACCAACCCTGTAGCAAAAATCCAGAAGAACAGCAAAGTGACCTGGACGAAGTCGGACTGGGTGCACATTAATGAAGTTTGCATGCGCGAGAAAGCCCGTCTGCTGAAAGACTCAGAAGATCACTACGCGTTGCACGTGGAGGTAGATGAGGCTGTCAGTGTTGTGACCAGTGACAGACAGAGTGCCTCCACCATTATCAAACGCAAGCACCTGGCCGAGCACGCCGAGGCATGGAGTGAGAAGCACTCCCAAGGCAGGATCCGAAGGGAAGCAACCACAAGCTGTCGTCGGCTTTCTTGCTGAACTCAAAACTGAAAGACAACGTTGTGCGCTTCATCATCAGGGGCAGACTGCAACTGCTGCAATGCAACAGCCTGCTAGCAACATACAACCCCGCCGTGTATTCAAAATCTTGTACCCTGTGCCATAACCCCAATGACACAGCCTCTCATAACCTGAATGGCTGTACTAAATACAGCAGAATGTATCAAGAGAGGCATGATCACATTGTGGACTTAATCTGCAAGAACATGCCTCGGACAGAATCCTGCAGTGTAATCAAGAACTGTGTGCTGTCGCCGCAAATGTTTCAATCCAACAATACTACCTTCAGGACCACAGCAACAAGACCGGACATTACGATCATCGACGACGAGGACTGTGAAGTGCTTCTTGCAGAAATTGCAGTGCCTTTCGACGCTTTTATCGACACATGCTATTACAAGAAATTTCAAATGCATATTGGGCTGTGTCGCGAAATCACGGAGCTGGGATATCGCTGCCTAGTGATATCCATAGTGGTAGGCAGCCTGGGCACCGTCCACCGGCGGGTGGTGCCGGGTCTGCAACTGTTGGGAATCCCTCACGACACGTCGAAGTGGCTTACGCGGTACCTAAGCATCAGTTCGGCCCTAGGATCGCTTGCCGTGTGTCAGAGAAGGTGCAGTGACCTACGAGGATAAAGTGCCCACGCTCCTGACTCTCTAGTAGACATTAATGACTTGTAATTATTTCCGAACGCGCGCGCATCGTAATTTAACGCGTTTTGAGCAACTGTCAATTGATTTTCCTGCTGTATCGAAGCCAGTTCCAGTTTTGCGGGACATGGTGATGGAGAAATGTGTAAATTTTCAGGAAAGCAAATATTGTAAA
>JAWQFJ010034177.1:0-20978 GCA_034096865.1 Theodoxus fluviatilis | reverse complement strand
AAATCTTCATTCCTGATGAGCACATGGCATTTTTTATGGATTCACTCTGGCCAACATTGAGCAGCATGGAAAATAGTTTTCCACAGCTATCCCCCACACTTGCTCCATGTCCCCATCCCAGCTCTATGAGTAATGCCAGTGTGGCCTCATTCCAGATGAGTCACCCATTGTATTGCTTTTAGATACAATTTATTGCATTGAAATGTTGGGATGTGTTTGTTGCTCATGTAATTGAGTCTTGTAAAGATCTTATTGGAATTGAATGAGGGGGAAAAAAGAGGGGGCACAGTTTATTTACAAAATCCATTGGTCACTCTAATAACTGTTCTAGTTTACCAGAGATCTCTGGCATACCAGACTGCCCAAGACATCCCACAAGGCATGGTAGAAGGGAAGGGGTGATGAGGCAAAAAGGAAAAACAATGGGGTGACAACAATGCAGAGTAGACTGAGGAACCACTTGCAGGGATTTCAGTTTGACACTTGACCATTAGAGAGGGAACAAACTGAAATACAGTTCTTCAGATCAGCAACCCCACAACTCCTGATAAAGTTGAGAGATTAACTGAAATTGGATCAATCCTAGAAAAATGCAGTTATGATAGAATGTCTTCTGATGCATTTTAATGCACAGTATCAGGGGCCTTCAGACACAGCCCTCAATAAATTTTGTTCTCATCAGTAGTTTGGGTGTGGCTCATGGAATCCTTTGGGAAAAATCTGTAGGTCATTCAAGAGACCTAGCTCGATGGTGCTTGAAAGTGATCTGTGGTGCTCGACTATTGAATGGCTTGCTAGGCATAGCACCATGGAGCACTTAATAACCCAGCGCAGAGGGGCTACATGTGTAGATCCAAAATGACTGCTTTTGGAGAATGGAAGGAAGTCACCTTAAAAAATGTGCAGTGGCACACATTTCAACCTGTGATTAACACTCAAGCTGTGCAAGAAGTTACAAAAAGTGAGGCTGATGTTGTTCTTTTCTTTTTAGAAAGAATAACTGCTCTGAAATAATTACTTGGCAAGATGTGAGCAGTAATGTCTCAAAAGAATTCCAAAAAGTTTGAAGAAAGGTAACAGTATCTTACACTAGCCCTTAGTTTTTTTTATGTAACCTCCCTTGAAGTTGATTTAACTTGTAAGTGTAGATGAATTCTTGCCTATGCTTAAGTCAGCACTGTCATTTTGACAATATTCTATTCAAGCATTGCTGAGCCTTGATGTGAAGCTGCAGTATGGTATATCTTGTAAACTTTCTGAAAGAACAACCAGTCAGCAGCTGCTGGTTTGCTCATTTGCTTGAGAAGCGCCCACTTAAACACTGCAATGATAAGAATGCATTATGGAAGCCATCTTGGTCGGCAGTCGGTCTAGTAAAGTTGTTCAAGAGTGACAATTTTGGCTCAACCGTTTGGTGTCTTTAAAGAGCTGCTGGTGAAAGGCTGCATTTCTGCTGAGTGGGAGAAATCGTAGCCCAGGATTATTCCCGTGATGATGGCTTGACAGTCTAGTAGAGACATAGTGTGCTAGAGTAACAAACATCTGGAGCTGCCCGATGCTCCTCTCATCAGTAGGAACCCCTGACTGCTGGACATTCGGGGCCTGCACCAGTAGCTCAGCCAGGGGCCTGCACCAGTAGCTCAGCCAGGGGTGGCCCCAAGCAGCCAAAGAGATTACTAGGGGCATCAGGACAGGGTCAGATCATTCAGATCCAACCGGGCATTCGAACCCCTTCAGAAGATTGAGCCCAATCCATGGGCAGCAGCAAACCTTTTGCCAAACACTACATGTATATCCTCAGCTTCATCGACTTGAAGCTTGAGCTGATGAAGTGCCATGTTGAGGCACTGTCATGAAACCCTAATGGCTGCAACACCCATACAAAAACTGCAAGGTAAACTGAAGCTGCATGGGAATAGATAGTGCTGTCACACCTCATTACTGCACTGGCGTTTCCAAAATACAACTTCCTGTTCAAACATGCATTGCCCAGGCTTTTTGAAAGGGGGGTGGAGGTGGTGCTCAGCCCAAAGCTGCAGAACTGGTAGGATGTAGGAATGAATGCTGTGCACTTCCGTGTGAGGAACACTTGCCATGGGTGTGCACGCAACTGCAGGGATTACCTCGGGCAGTTCTTTCCTCGTGGCAAAAAGCCGTGCAGGTGTTTTGAAGTATTTAATCGTGTTATTTACAGTCCACACCTTCAGTTCAACCTGAACCAGCCGTTATCACCCTGTACAGGAAAGTTGTTCAGCCCTTCAAATGTTTAGGCTTTTTTGGGTGTTTTTTAATTGCTTGAAACAGGTAATACAGGAAAAACTCCCCTTGCAAAATTGGTAACAAAAGTGGTGTTAATTAAGCAAGTGGATGAGAATCTGTGAGTGGCTTCTGGATCAAATGTACATTTTACCTAGGGACATAACCTAGGAAACTTCAATAAATTTCAGTCCACCTGATTGAATTCAAAAATTTTATATGTCATATTCTTACATGTCACTCTTTATCGTGTCCTTTGGATTCTGTTTGATGTATGTAAAAATACAAGAATAGAAGAACTGTATAAGAAAGTCATGCAAACAATCATACAATGTAACCTATGCTTTTAATAGGCAGTCTAAAAAGACACAGAAGACACGACATAGACAAAGACAAGCTTGTGAATGGAGTCCACTGTAAATGTAGTACACAAGGTAGTTTTGGCAAGTCCAGTGTGACCTAGTGTCACATCCTGCTAAGCTCCTGGAGGGGACCCCATATGCTTCACAGCTAGGGTCTGTGCCTACAGAATCATTTTGGTAATCCATGGATTCCACCAATTACAGTTTGATGGTTCCTTTCTGTGCAATGTATTCTAGGGTTTGCCACATGACTTGTTCAGGACTGAACTCTTGGCACTTGAGGTATGGAACTGAATGTCTTGTTGCATCCAGAGAATCCATGAAAAACTATCACCTCAGCACAGTCTTGCAGTCTGGCTTCCAAGTTCATACTGGATGAATGGCATTAGAACTAAACACTGTGTCCCGGTTACTAACTGCCCTCTTGCACCACTGAGTTGCTGCATCGAGTTCTACTGGAAGTTGAGGAGTGGGAACTGTTGGCTAACTGGTTTCAAAGCTTGCTCAATTGGTTCCATGCTCCAAGCTTGGAAGGGAAGGAGCATAGCTGGAGGTGGAGGAGCATGCATGCTGATGACATGAAGGAGCTATTTTGATGGCATTGATGTAATTACCAATACTGCATATCTATTTGTAAAATTTCAATATAGGTTACATTTTGAAGGTTTGGAAAGTTAGTTTGAAATCCATACTCTGTGGAGAAAGCTGTGGAGCATGTATCAAACAACTTATTTTTGACATATTTTCAAAAAGAATAATTTTTGACAGAATGTGTTACTTTGAATTGGTTAAGGTATGTGTGTGTGTGTGTGTGTGTGTGTGTGTGTGTGTGTGTGTTTGTGTGAGAAAGAGTGTGTGTGTGCGTGTGTGTGTGTGTGTGAGTGAGTGTGAGTGTGCATGTGTGTGTATGTGTGTGAGTGTGTGTGTGTGTGAGTGTGTGTGTCTGATCTAATAGTGTAGGCATTGTCATGTGCTATTGTAGACCTTGTTAACCAATGTTCAATGGAGATCTGGTCATGAGTCAGGTCCGCAGATTTTGAATATTTAAAGCAGAAAACATAAGTTTAATTGTGAAATGGAGACTGGTAATACTTCTTGTGGTGCAGATATTTCAACTTTCTCCTACTCATTAACACTACAGTTTTGTTCTCAAAACACATATTTTCAAGGGTGTAGCAGCTATCTAACATTGTGTCAGCCATTTTTTTAGCTTTAGTGCTCTTTCATGGTTTTTGTACCTGGAGTTTGGTTGTTACTTGGTCTTTAGTATGTATTGTTTCCTGTTGCGTATCACATTATGCCAGCTTCAGTGAGCTATTTACACATTTGCTTGAGGTGTGCATGCTTTGTAATACTGTGAGCTTCACTTTCTTTGCATGTCTTTATTGTGATGCTCAGGATGTGTCGTGTTTTTTTTTAATGGTGTCAGTGTTTCAACATCTATTTCTTTTCCTGTCTATCCCCACATGTGAATGTAAATGTTCCTGAAGAGAGTAAACTTTCTAGTGGAAAATTTCATTGCCATGATGAAAAATTGAATTCATCGAAAAGAAAAGCTGATGCATTTTTTTCTCTCAAAGAAATATAAAGGAAAACTGATTTCTGTAATCCTCATAATATTAATGGCATATTTTAAGCATAATTGTATGTTTTATAATAATTGAAATCCTTTCCAAATCTAACTACCCATGCTGTCATTTCTGGTGATTTTGGAATGTATTTATGAAGCTTTTCTCTTTCACTCACTATCTCTGCTGTTACCAATCTGTTTTCTTCTTTCCCCCTTCTTTCCTTCCTTCTTTCCTTCCTTCCTTTGTTCTTTCCTTCCTTCTTTCCTTCCTTCTTTCCTTCCTTCTTTCCTTCCTTTGTTCTTTTCTTCCTTCTTTCCTTCCTTCCTTTGTTCTTTCCTTCCTTCTTTCCTTCCTTCCTTCTTTTCTTCCTTCTTTCCTTCCTTCTTTCCTTCCTTCTTTCCTTCCTTCTATCTCTCCTTTTTTCCTTCCTTCCTTCTTTCCTTCCTTCCTTCCTTTGTTCTTTCCTTCTTTCCTTTCATCTTTCCTTCCTTCTTTCCTTCCTTCTTTCCTTCCTTCTTTCCTTCCTTCTTTCCTTCCTTCTTTCCTTCCTTCTTTCCTTCCTTCTTTCCTTCCTTCTTTCCTTCCTTCTTTCCTTCCTTCTTTCCCTCCTTCTTTCTTTCCTTCCTTCCTTTGTTCTTTCCTTTGTTCTTTCCTTCCTTCTTTCCTTCCTTCTTTCCTTCCTTCTTTCCCTCCTTCTTTCTTTCCTTCTTTCCTTCCTTCTTTCCCTCCTTCTTCCCTTCCTTTTTTCCTTCCTTCTTTCCCTCCTTCTTTCTTTCCTTCTTTCCTTCCTTCTTTCCTTCCTTCTTTCCTTCCTTCTTTCCTTCCTTTTTTCCTTCCTTCTTTCCCTCCTTCTTTCTTTCCTTCCTTCCTTCTTTCCTTCCTTCTTTCCTTCCTTCTTTCCTTCCTTCTTTCCTTCCTTCTTTCCTTCCTTTTTTCCTTCCTTCTTTCCCTCCTTCTTTCTTTCCTTCCTTTCTTTGTTCTTTCCTTCCTTCTTTCCTTCCTTCTTCCTTCCTTCTTTCCTTCCTTTTTTCCTTCCTTCTTTCCCTCCTTCTTTCTTTCCTTCCTTCCTTTGTTCTTTCCTTCCTTCTTTCCTTCCTTCTTTCCTTCCTTCTTTCCCTCCTTCTTTCCTTCCTTCTTTTTTTCCTTCTTTCCCTCCTTCTTTCCTTCCTTCTTTCTTTCCTTCTTTCCTCTCTTGGTCCAGAAAAAAGCTTAGACATGCTAATTTTCTCTCTGTCTCTCTCTCTCTCTCTCTCTCTCTGCCTCTCTCTCTCTGTCTCCGTCTCTGTCTCTCTCTCTCTCTCTCTCTGTCTCTCCTCCTCTCCCCCCCCCCCCCCCCCCCCCAACTACACTTGAATATCTTGCCTCAAGGGCTGAATGTAAGAAAGACACTGCTGCCTAATTCACTACTTTTGTAAAATAAAGTTTGTTTATTTGTTCGTTCTCTTCCTCCAGTCTGAAGATCACTGAGCTATGCTGCTAAAGAGGCTATATAGGGCATATAAATTTTCTCTTCAGAGCTTGAAATCCACTATCCTTGATTCTTGTCTGTCTGCTTGAGGAAGAGCCAGTGAAAAGGTGGAGAGATGGTGATGATGATGTATGGTGGTGGTGAAGGTGGTTGTGGTGGTGGTGGTGATGGTGATAACATGAAGATGATTTTGATATGATGATGATTGTGGTGATGTGATGGTGATGTCATGTTGGTGACAACAATGCTGCACATTATGATTATCTATTGATGATGATGATGATGATGATGATGATGATGATGATGATGATGATGATGATGATGATGATGATGATGATTTCTTGATGATGAGGAGGAAGATGAAGATGAGGCACTTAATTATTCATAAACAATGATGGCCACGACTTCATTTGAATTATGTCATTGATCGACGGGAAGTTACTTGCAAGCCATTTCATGCTGTGTTGCATTAGTCACAGTATGTACATGTGCAGAAAATCCCTGAGCAGCAACCGCACTTGTGTGTGAATGATATATACAGTATACAGAGGAACACAAGCATCTAGTCAGGGCGGCACAGGGGGTAGCCCACTGATTAGCCAGTTCTGTAACACAGTCATGCTGTGCCAGCTAAAGAAAGGAGAAGTACAGACACTGTGGACTAAGTGTTGAGCTAAAGGGAGGGCCAGTGTATTGTGGCGTGTGAGCCGTGAAAGGAAGAGTGCCACACACAGTGGAAGATGAGCTGGCTCAGGAAGAACCCACTTGCACTGTCAGGCAGGCAGGCCGGCAGGGCGAGCAGGCGGGCAGGCAGGGCAAGCAGGAGGGCGGGCGGGCAGGTGGGCAGGCAGGGCAGGTAGTCAGGCAGGGCGAGCAGGAGGGCGGGCGGGCAGGCAGGCAGGCAGACAGGCAGGGGAAGTACTTGAAGGTGGAAAGCTAGAGAGGGGACGCCACGCCCTTGCTCAGGGCATTCAAAGCTGATCAGGTTCTGTGCTGTCATGTCATGAGCTGCCTGCTCAGCTGTCTCCTCCCACCCCTATAGCCAGTAAAGACCACCACCACCATCCCCCCACCCCACCCCACCCCCACCACCCCTCCTCCACCCCCTACCCCCTAGTCGCACCATTATCACTCCATCCTCACTCAATCTAAATACCCCTCTTGCTTGAGTTGGTACACCCTATTTTACAATATTCAGTATACCCCCTAAGTAGTTCCTCTCTCTCTCTCTCTCTCTCTCTCTCTCTCTCTCTCTCTCTCTCTCTCTCTCTCTCTCTCTCTCTCTCTCTCTCTCTCTCTCTCTCTCTCTCTCTCTCTCTCTCTCTCTCTCTCTCTCCTCCTCCTCCTCCCCCCCCCCCTCTCTCTCTCTCTCTCTCTCTCCCCTCCCCCTGTGGGTTTGGGGTGAGAATTGACCCACCGCGTCTCCCAACACATTTGTAAGAGGCGAATGACTAGGGACACCTTGACGATTTGCGTTTACTCTAAACTGCTCTAGTGATTTTCATGCTTAGTGGCCTTACATAGCCTTTAAAGGCTGATAGGCCATAAAACACCATCCATCCATCCATCCATCCCTCTCTTCCCCCCCCCCCCCTTCCCCCTCTCTCACACATAGTTACTCACACACCAGACACGCACACACATACACACATATGCACCCATTTACCCCACCCCTCACACACACATAAAACACACACATGCACCAGACAGACACACACACACACACACACACACACACACACACACACACACACACACACACACACACACACACACACACACACAGACCATTGCTACACACAATCAGGCTTCTGCTCCTGACCTTAGATACAAGTGAAACAAGTTACAATGACAGTTAGCCTGTGTAGGCTTGAATCAGTTTATGGCTTCCTGGTGCATTGTGCTGGCAGCTCATCACTGGCTATGGTCTTGTCTTTGCCTTGTCATGCACTTGTATGGAGGTGGTGACAGAATCCCAGCATGACGACAGCTGGTAAAAGAGAGACCACCTGATTCCCGAAGGCTAAACAAAGATGACCAGAGGGATTAATTGATGTGTAGAAATCACCCATTTAATTAAGGATAAACCATTTGGGGCAAATTACATCTTTTGATGGAAAGAGTAGCCTGATGACCAGGGGGTAAACATGTTTGGTTTGAGCACCCATCAATGGGTGGAAAGTTACAATTTACAAAAGACCACCACCACCTTTTTACTTCATGGGTATTCAGTAGGCTGGAGCAAGTCTAGCTGGGTTGGGTCAGTCCTGCAGACTTGCCATTGCTGACAGAACTAGAATTTGCTCTAATGTTGCAGCAGTCTTTTACTTCAGACAGTTTCCAGTGCTCCAGATCTGCCAGAAATTCTGGTAGTGGTTGTAGGATGAGTGTGGGTTTTGAGAGGTGCTGATAGATTCTGTCTCTGCGATTCTGTACACCATGAGAAAACTTTTCTTTAGCATCAACCATCACATTATTAGTGTGACTAATCTGCAAGTAGTGTACAGTTTAGCTGTGTAGGGTGGAGATATGGTTGTGTTTGGCCATGACTGCAGGGAAAATGTTGTATTGTATGGAGTGGAGATGATGAATGTCTGTTGCTGGTTACTGCTTAGGAAAAGGCTACATGTTGCTGCAATTGCATTTTGAGAGGCTAGCTGTATAAAGAGAAGATATTGCTTGTACATTCTAACAGGAGATAGTTCTTTGATCCTAAGACTACACATAGAACATGTCACTGACTTGGAACTGCATGGAACTAGTGACAGTGTGTGGTTATCATTACAGGAAATCATGGTGGTGTTGCTTTGACTACCAAGTGAAAGATGGCTTTTTATGGAGTGGTGATATTGACTGGATATTGTTCATCGTCACAGGTTTCTAGGCTACCCAGTTAGAGGTTGGGCGTTATTAGTGGAGAAATTGACTGTGCATAGCTACAGGGGAATGTGATCGTGTTTCTTCGACTGCAGGGGGAGATGGTGGCAGTTTTGGGTGAAGACACGGACTGTGCATAGTTATCCATCGCATGCGATGCTGACTGTGTTTCTGTGACTACAGGGTAATGACACTGACTGTGCATAGTTATCCATCACATGCCATGCTGACTGTGTTTCTGTGACTACAGGGTGAGGCGCTGGCTGTACGGAGTGGAGATAGTCCAACTGCCCAAGCTGTCGGAGCTGGAGGAGGAGACAAGGCAGACGTGTGAGCAGTTTGTGGAGTACCACAAGGACCAGTGTGCGAGACACATCCAGCAGGACCTGAGGTAAGCGTCCTTTATGCCCTGGCTGTTTGGTGACTGTGCTGGACAGGGGAGAGTAAAGTGATCATCCACCTAGTGGCTCACCTTCCTTCTCCTTTGATCCACTTATTCCTCATGCTACTGCTGCTGTTACTTTTTCTGTTCCTGCCTGTTCTTCCTTCGTTTGCTCCTTTCGCTTCTTATCATCATCCCCCGTGGGTTGGGGGCGAGAGTAGACCCCCCATGTCGCTCTACAGGATTTATAAAACTAAGGCAAATAAGTGGGGAAATCAAGACCTAACTTCCTCTTACTCTTACTAGTTCTAGTCATTTGTAGTCAGTAGCGTTACTTAGCCTTCTAAGGCTGATAGTCTGTAAAGCCCGATTTGTTCATTCATTCATCCATTTATTCATTCATTCATTCATTCATCCATCCATTTATTCACTCATTCATTCCTGATTTTTATCATTCTGCTTCTGCTGCTTCTCTGCCTGCCCTTACTCGACCTCCTCATCCTGCAACTCATTACCTGGTCCTTGTCTTCCTTCTCTTCCTCTGGCTCTTCTAGCTCCACCTGCTTCTGTTCCACTCTCTCCTCCCACTCCTGCAAGTTGCTTATATTCTTTGCGCACATGCACTCATGTATGCACATGCACATCATCATCACTGTTATCATCACTTACCACTTACTGCGTAGTGTGTAGTGTAAATTACAGGTACTCGTTTTTGCCCATACAGATATCAGTCTCTGTCTCCAAATAAGGGACTTCATACATCAGTAGACAAAAAGGATGATGGCGCCGTGGAGACTTTCTTCTCTCTGTGACTGTGTCACTTTGCTTTTTTTTAAAGAGGAGCCTTTGTGACTGGGTACTCATTGTGACACAATAATTTGTGTTTTGCTATTACCTAGCATTTATGGCCAAATTGGCTGCTTGGGGCTGCCCCTGGTTGAGCTAATGGAGTAGGCCCTGAAAGCCAGGGGTTCCAGCTGACAAGGGGAACATAGAGCAGCTTTGGGTGCATGTTGTTCTGTAATGAGGTCCACATTTTTTGGTGTCTGTTCTGCACAGGATTTCTGGATCTGTATTGAAAACTTCATTGACTCCAAAAACATTGGGGACTTGATGCAATAACTGATTAACACAATGCAATTGCATTCAAAGACTTCCTTCCTGTTTTTCCAAGGAATTTTTTCTGGCCATGATAAATGCTCTGTATATTACAGGTACCGATTCCGCACCTACCAGAAGGTGTTCACGGGCAGCAGGCTGTGTGACTGGATGATCAAGGTGGGACTGGCCAGGGACAGAGGGGAGGCAGTCCTCTATGGACAACGCCTGCTTCTGGGTCGCATCATCAGCCACGTCACCAGCGAGCACCACTTCCACGACCTTCCGTACTTCTACAAGTTCCTCAACACTGAGGGCTACCTGCAGTGCTAGGAGCACTCCCTGTCTGTTTCCCTGTCCCTCCTCTCTAGACTTAGCAATCTCTTTCCCCAACCTCCCACCCCCACCCTCCAAACACCTCCCCCCTACACCCCCCCTCCCTTTCAAACCCCCCCCCCCCCCCCAACCCACCCATTTTTCTCCTTCAAAGAGGTCCTCAACATAGTGGGCTATGTGCAGTGCAAGCTACACCTCTTTCTCTCATCTTTCTCCTCCTTTTCCTCTCAACCCATAAATTTCATTGACTCCCTGCTCGTCAGCCCAACAGGTTCCTCAGAAAGCTACCAGCTGTGCCAGCCATGCGTTTTCTCATTTCCCTATCTTACATTCCCACCCACCCTCCATTCCACCGCGCCCCATCCCTCACCACATTGTGGGTAGACTACATGTACAGTATTAGTTGCAGCTTCAATCCCAGAATGCAGCTGAACTAGAAGCATTGATTGTTCCTGCCCCCTCAGAGTGACGCAGCACCAGGAGGGGCTGCTTTCCCCTCTCTACCCCCACCCCCACCCCCACTCCCACCCCCACCCCCACTCCCACCCCCAATTATCCTCACCCTTCCTCCCACATTTCATCAGTCCATCCTCTTTCTCCAAGTTTCTGTGTACAAATGGCTGCTTTGAAAGAGAAAACATGGGGAAACATTGGTACTGGTACAGGGATGTGACCTTTTGACATCCAGTGGGAACACATCCTTGCATTAGTACCATGAACATTCAGGGAACAAGTAATGAGAACACCTTGCTACCCAAGACTGTTTATCTGTGGCTGTACAGGAGACAGCTACAAGTACTGCAAGTGGTTGCAGTGAAAGTGAAACTCATTTCTGAATCGCCAGGACTTGCACTGGATGACTTTGCATGCCCGAGGGCAGTGAGATGAAGTGACTGCAATACTGGGCAAGTCAGAGTGACTGACAGCACACTGGAGAAGTGGGCTGAAAGCCGGTGGCCTATCCATCGTTGATGGATGAACAGTCTAGAAGTTTCTTGGCATGTCTTTCCCGCACAGGTAATTAGCCTATGCTTTGAGTCCATGTGATGATTGCCTTGTATGGCTTTTGGAAGGGAATTTTAGTATGCCTTCTTCAAGCTACTAAAATGTTAAAGTGTTGCTTTGATTTTGTGAGTGTTTGGAGAAAAAGTTATCAATACAAAGCCAGAGCCCTTTGGAGCACAACAAGGTGTGGTGTTTTTGCTTTCTCCAGTAAATAGCACAACTTGGATCATTTTTCAGATATCATTTTTAGAATGCAGAAACATTCTTGATATCAAGAATCATGTTATCTTCATGGTTATTTGTGCTTTTAAAAGTTTTATATGCTTACCTTGTATTTTGAAAAAACTGATATTTTTTTCTATCTCAATCTCTCTATTCACAATTTGCCTGTTTAGTGCATATCCATAGCTGCATTTATTGCAGTTGAGCATACAACAGTGATCTCAAGTTGGTGGAGGAGGAGAACCATTCCTCTATGATATTTGCTGTGAAAGTGATTCTTAATGGCATTATAAAAATTGGTGTGTGTGTAGATTTTAAATTCATAAAATGTAACGAAGAAATAAGGAAGCAATCTGTTTCAGATTGATTTATTCCTCATGATTTTGACATGCTAATTTGTACATCTCAATGCCTTTTGGAGACATCTTTTGAAGAGAGTTTAGAATATTGATGACATTTTTAGTGGAATAGAATGTGTATGAATGATGACTATGCACCAGTTACTGTAGCTGACTCATTTTTTACTTGACAGGTTCCTTCAGAATAATTTTTTTAGATATCCAAATGACTGAGTTATTGCTTCTCTTCTTAGAGAGCTTAAACTTGCAAAGCCAGGAGTCTTAGTAGACCTCCCTGTGGGAGGCATTGTTTCAGCATTAGTCACAGTAAAAGTGGCATTCCATATATAGTCTTATACTGATCATTATACATGTGATCTATCCATAACCCCTCCTACAACCACATTTGACCAATGGCCATCAGTTTGTGCTAATGATGAGTGTTTGTGCTTATTTCTCTGTGAGATGTTCTTGTGTGATTTGGAATGATGAAGAGGTGTTGTGTAGTTTGGCATGCAAAGAAGCAGCATCAGTGATGTTGTAGAGAATATTTTTTAGCACTAGCATGGGCCGCTGGTGTGATGGAGTCTCGTAATGCTTTGATGACCATATTTTCTGAGGTGTGGCTGAAAAATGATTATATCCTTTTTTGTAGCAAGATAATTTTTTTTGTGGGTTTTGAATTTTCAGTATTGATTTATCCAGTAGAATTGAGAAATTACCAACTGATTTTCAGTTTTGCATACCCTAGAATTGTACCATCAATAGGAGTAGGCCTCAAATATCAAATATGGATTGTAAATATACATTTTTGTTTTCAAAAACTTCAACAGGTCCTACATATGTAGAGAGTGAGAGAGAGGGGGAAAATATCCTATGCAAATCATTGTATGCATGACTGATGAGCTTTCTGTTGTTTCTAGCCCAGTAGCATTTGTCCCACTACACTGTTTCATGCTTTTTAGAAATCATAGAGAACAGAGTGGTCTAAGACTTGGATAAGAATCTCTGCACTGCCCTAAATCTGAAAGAACAATCACTTGCTGTGCAGAGGTTTTGATCTCAAGTCTCATAACATTTGCATTCAGATCAGGCACAGGCTCCAAAAGCCCAGCAGCCAGAGGTTCCAGCTGATTAGTGGGGCATCCAACGGCTCCAGCTACAAATTACTCTTGGACTTCGTAGTCTTTTTAACTCTTTTAGAGGTAGAAGATTCCCTCCATGGAATCTTTCTGGCCTGATCCCTGCAACTGAAATGCTTTGGAACCTGACAGACTGCTGAAAGACCAGATATGAAGCCTGTGGTGCTACAAGCCATGAGGTATTTGGAGAACAGCTGGGTGGATGGAGTTTTACAGCTCATCAACCTTTATAGACTATGCAAAGGTATAGATCTTGAAAAATCGTTAGAGCTGTTTTGAATTAGAGCAAGTCAAAGTCATGATTTCCATAGTTAATTCACCTCATGAATTGCATGGGGAGACACGGTGGGTCTCTTCTACTCCAACTCACAGGTACTCAGAGGCATTTGTTACCGTTTCAAATATTAAGTGTGCAATATGCTTTTTTTTCTTCCTTTCTTTTTTATATTTCAATACCGAAGTTGAACTGTCTATGGCATTTATCGTGCACATTACTCTGTACCATTATTGTTCAAATGTGATACTAGTGAAGCATATCTCCACCTTTGTGAGTGTGTGTGTGTGTGTGTGTGTGTGTGTGTGTGTGTGTGTGTGTGTGTGTGTGTGTGTGTGTGTGTGTGTGCGTGTGTGTGTGTTTAGGAGATTATTATTTGTTTGGTATTTTTCAAATAGTATCTGTTGTTTGATTTTTGTGCTATTTTGGTTTTGACTCTTTACTTGGTATATCATAAGAACAGGAAACCAAATCTATATTATCAGTGCTTAATCATATCATGTGCTCTGAATTGTCATTAAAGCAGGATGAAGTGTTCCACAAGTTAATGTTTGCCATGAAAACCTTGCCAGTAGGTGTAGTGTAGATGATGCTAAGATTAATCACATTGTGTGCTCTGAAAGATAACTTGCATCACATTCATATTTACTCATGACAGTTAAGACTGCTTATATTGTGAATACCATTTACCTTGGAATCTTCCTACTCCCAATATACTTGGTACAAATATCAAAAGAATAGTCCACCATCAACAGTTTAAACTCTTTACAATCATTATCATGTCAAGGAAACATTTTACCTCATCAGATTAGAATGATCAGAACAGTCATATCTCAGTTTAAAATTTTCCTTGTGTTGACAGCATATATTCTGGAATTATCCCTCCAGGTTTACTGGAGGTCCTCACAGCTTTTTCTGTCTGTCTGTTTGTGTGTGTGTGTGTGTGTGTGTGTGTGTGTGTGTGTGTGTGTGTGTGTGTGTGTGTGTGTGTGTGTGTGTGTGTGTGTCTGTGTCTGTCAGTCCTGACTTAATGGCTGATACCTCAAAAACTACTGGACAGATTTCCTTGACATTTTGCACACTTACTGGAAGTTAGGTTTGATTGAATGTATCAAATTTTCAGAATCAAGGTTTGAAAAGAAAGTGATTTTTTTAACGTTTTGGTGTTGCAAAGAAGGCAAGGGACGGAACTGTCCCGACTCAAGGGAAGTTTTGGCATGTGTGACGTGATCATTTGACGTCGAATAACGTGATGTAATTTCGATGAGATTGGACATTGGTGAAGGAGAAATAAGAATTTTTTATCCCTCCAGGTTTACTGGAGGTCCTCACAGCTTTATGGATTAGCTCACTCGGTAGCGCATCGAATATTTTTTTGTCGCTGAAACATGCTTGGTTGTAGGGGATGCGTACGGGTTTGAATCCGCACAGAAGCTTCTTTTTTTAAATGTGTGTATGATATTCAAGAGAGAGAGAGAGAGCCACCCCACCCGTTGTTGTACACGTGAGAGGTTGCGAGTTCGAACCTCACTTTTTCCCCCCTCTTTTCTCGAGAGGTTGCTGGTTTAAACCCGATCTTTTTTTTCTTTTTTTCTTTTTTTTAAAATGCCAAAACCTGGAGGTTCAGCGCCAGCGGTTTTTATTCAGATTAGAATGCTCATGATATTCATATCATTAACTCCAGAATAAGAACTGTGGACTCCTATTTTATTTACAAGAAGTTTTCTGAAATTAGTTTTAGAATTTTTAGGACAGTCATATCTAATACTCTAGAATTGTCTGTCCTGTCTCAAGAGTTTTTCACTGCCCTGCTTGTGTATATCAGCAAAGGAAATGTCCTTACTTTATCTGTTCCTCACATCTGCATTCAAAAATACTCTGCTAAGTATATCTGCCATATGAGGCTAAATGTGTTCATGATCACTGTGTTATTTTTGTTTTCTTCCCATGTGTAATGCAGATGGATAATGGAATAGAGGGCTTTTCTTGCATCCAATATACCTTTTGATAGATTTTCAGTTTTGGTTGAAAATGTGTACAAGTGTGTGTGCATTTGAAAGGGGGGTGAGTGTGTTGTACTATTGCTTTGTTCTGTTTCAGAATCTAAGGCAAAGTATCTTTGTGTGTTCATAAAGACTTACTTGCCTGAGATTCTGAAATGGCACAAGTATACCATAAGCTTTTTACCCCATATTGCTACTGCTTCACGGACTACTGCATTTTAATTGCTTTGTTCCAGCTCTTCTTTATTATCATGTTAAGAGTGAATTTATGTTTAGTTGGAAAAATATGTCTCCTGTAAATGTGTACATATGTGTGTGTGTGTATGTGTGTGCGCATGCATGTGTGTGTTCATGCGTGCATGTGTGCACGTGTGAGTATGAATAGTGTCCACTGCACTTGAATACATGTATGGGCACTTGTATGCAAATGTGTTTCAATGCATACAAATGCGTATGTTTGCATATGCATTCATGCATGCATGTGCTCATATGCATCTATATGCATTTTAATGCATGTATGTGTGTGCTTGCATGCAAATACAGTTGTTTGGACATGCATTCTTTCATGCGTGCATAAAGGTGTGTGTGTGTGTGTGTGCGAACGCGCAAGCGCAAGTGCGAGATTTATGTTTTACAGGTGGAAAGTGTGTCAGAAAGGTGAGTGCAACCTCCGTTTTGTCACTTAGCACCATTGACATGCATGCATTTCATGTTGCTTTGTGTTTGTTAGCACTCAATGCATGCCAGTTGTAGAGTTTAGGATGAAATCAAACAATTGTGAAGGATACATTTACTGATGAGTAGAGGAGAAAAATTATCAGCTGTGACCAATTAGTTATAACTTGTTTCTACAATAAACTCACAGAAATTTTTGTTTGACGTAGTGTTGTTGGATTTCACTTGCATACTCATCATTGAAAATTTCATTTTCATTCATCAATTGTTTCCTTGTGTTTATTAATCTCTTGAGAAACACAATTATAACAAGAAGTATAAGAAATGTGTGTGTGCTCTCTCTCTCTCTCTCTCTCTCTCTCTCTCTCTCTCTCTCTCTCTCTCTCTCTCTCTCTCTTTCTCTCTCTCTCTCTCTCTCTCTCTCTCTCTCTCTCACACACACACACACTCACACACACACACACCTATGCGGGTATTTCTAACACCTGATTTCCAAGTGACATTTAATCAATACTAGAGTCAATACAATGCAAGAATAGGAGAGGAGGAAAGACAGGTAAGAAACTGTAGTGTCCTCTGAGGGTCTGAAGAAATTACAGACTATGCCTAGTGTTGAAGCTGCCGATGTTGCGTGCACATGGTCTGCTACTTGCGGTCCGTCCCAGCTTGCGCCAGGAAAGTAGAAGCAGGACAGGCGTGTGTTTTTTTACAGGATGTTTATTCCCAGACTGGTCAGCGCTTCCAGCAATCACTCGTACACCCACAGTGGTCACTCGTGCTGCTCAGGCTGCGCCTCAATACAGCTCTGACAGCCTCCCAAGCGCTCTCAGCTTCCAGTGACTCATGTTATCATGTACATATGTTTATATAGTGCCGTGCTTGGGTTTGAGAGTATTCTCAGCAACCTCTGCCTTGCCACGTCGGCATACTCGATTAGACGCCCGCCCTCCCTGGCTGTCGAGGACCAATCGGTGGTCAGATGCTTACTGCGTAGGGGGATGGGGAGTTTCCAGTTCCCCGCCCCCCACCCAGCATTCTGCTGACTCATTCTGACCCTCTGCGCGCTGACCAGGCAGAAATCGCCTCCACCCCCTCTCACAGACAAAGGAGGTGCTGACTCATTCTGACCCTCCTCTTACAGACAAAGGAGGGAAAGCCCCCAAACATTTCCCAGGCATTTTTACATTCACATCCGCAGGCATTTCACATTCCTTCGCAACACAGCTCCCCTCCCTCGAGACCGAAACGACCTCGTCGGTCTTCTCACCTCACCCAAACTCAATCACTACAGCATGAATGAATGTGAACAAGGGGCAAGCAATCGTCAGTGCAATGTCTGAAAACAAGTCCCATCACTCATCTGCTGTCGTGCTCACAGTCCTGGTGGTCCATGTGGTGGAGAGAGACGAAACGTGGCGAGACCCGACATAAGGGTTTAGGTTTCCTTGCAGTAATCTCTACCCAGATCACAGAGCCAGGGTCTGCCAAACCATTGTACACTCCACATAAGTTGGCGGGAAGTCTTCACAGGAAGTGGGTCGGTCGCACCACACGCCGCCCTCGTTGGGTGTATATCTGCACATCCTCCTGGGTCGTTCCATCGTCGCTCTCACCTTCCGAGGACAACCCATGGCTGTCGTCTCTCTCCAGTCGCTCCTCATCGATGTCAGGGGGGACAGGCTGTCGGCGTGGAGACCGCCACCAGTCGGGTGGAAGTTCCCCCTGGTATTCCCACAATCTGGCACGGTTTACCAACCATGGTCGGGCACGAGAGTGCTGCTGAATGCGGTACACCCCCTCATGAATCCTGCCCATAACCCTGTAAGGGCCTGTCCAGGGCCTGGCCAACTTGGTGGTGTGTCCTTTCCTCACTCGCGGGTTAAAATACCAGACAGCTGTGCCCACAGCGAAGGTCTGGTTGTCAGCCTTGCGGTCGTACCAAGTCTTCATCCGGTCTGCGCTCTGCAGCAGGTGGGTCCTTGCGGACTCTTCCACCGCCTGCAACGTATCCTGGAGCTGCATCACGTATTGGGGCATGTCGCGGGGGATATCCACCAGTGGCCTTGGCAGCACCAAGTCAGCTGGGAGTCTGAGCTCTCGCCCAAGCATCAGCCAACTGGGGGAAATGCCCGTCGCTTCTTGCACTGCTGACCAGTAGGCCATCAGGAAGAAAGGTAGTCTTCCCAGACCCTCTGGTGGTCACTGACGCACTTTGATAGGCACCCTATGAGGGTTCTGTTGTACCGCTCCACCATGCCGTCTGACTGGGGGTAGGCTGGCGTCATGTGGATGCCCATTAGCCAACAGGTTTCCTGGAAGACCGCCGACTCGAAGTTTCTCCCCTGGTCAGAGTGCAGCTCCAAGGGCATGCCGAACCGACAAAAGAAGCCTTCCACTAGAGCCCTGACCACTGTTGTTGCCGCCTGATTGGGGAGAGGGTAGGCTTCGGGCCACTTGGTAAAGTAGTCCATCGCGACTAAGACAGATTGGTTTCCCTACTCAGTCCCTGGGAGGGGGCCCAGGACGTCAACCGCCACCCTCTCCATGGGTGCTCCTGTCAGGTAGATCTGGGCAGGGCCATGATGACGTCTGCGGGGTCCCGTCCGTGAAGCACAGACGTCGCAACGGCGGCACCAGTCATCAGCAGAAGTGCGCCAACCGACCCAGTAATATCGTGCGCAGACTCTCTGGTATGTCTTTCTGCGTCCAAAATGTCCGGCTGCTGGGCTGTCATGCAGCTGCTTCAGGGCCTCTCCCTGCATTGCTTTTGGCAGGACCGGAAGTAGATGAGGGTGGTCTCCCTTTTCGTTCATCCACCTCCGGTACAAAGCTCCGTCCTTCATCAGCAGGGTATCCCACTGGGTCCAGTAGGCCTTTGTAACAGGGCTCGTGGCAGTTACCTCCCTCCAAACGGGCCGTACGGGGCCGGTCTCCATCCAGTGGATGACAGTCTGCAGATCGGGGTCCTGTCTTTGCGTGTCCGCCAACGCTGTTTCTTGCACGGTGATCTGTCGCACAGTCTCACAGCATAGCTCCGAGGACGCCTGTTCCTCCTCGTGTCTCACCACTTGCAGGCAGGCCTTGCAGTCGCAGGGACGACGAGAGAGTCCATCTGCGTTGCCGTGGTTTTTGCCGGGATGGTGTAGGATTTTGAAGTCGTACTCCTGAACCCTCTGGAGCCATCTTGCCCACTGGCCCTCTGGATCTCGAAAGTGCATGAGCCATTGTAGGGGATAGCAATTGTCCGCGGAACCCCGCGAAACCCCACGAAACTCAACGAAACCCCACGAAACTTGGCGAAACAGCGCGGAACTCCGCGGAACCCCGCAAGACCCCTTCTTCCTCCTTCATCTTTGGTGTAAGAACCGTGAGAAAGCACACCCAAAAGTATTTGCACACAGTCATTTGGAAGACAAACTGTCTCACCTCACCTCACTTCCGCCTGTGACCCCGTCTGGCGTATAGGCCGCCAATCAGCACCCTCCAGGCATCTCGGTTCTGGCCGAGTCTTTCCAGCTGCCCCCACATCTTTCCCATCTGCTTTGCATCTGCCTCCAGATCACGGCGCCAGGTGTTCCTAGGCCGCCCTCTCTTCCTCTTCCTTTGTGGGTTCCACGTGAGGGCTTGCCTGGTTATGTTGGAAGCAGGTCTGCGAAGGGTGTGGCCTATCAATCGCCAGCTTCTCTGAAGGACGTCTTCCTCAACTGGCTGTTGCCTGTTTCTCAGCCACAGTTCTTCATTGTTGATTTTATCTGGCCAGCGGATCTTGAGGATCTTTCTGAGGCAGGTGTTGATGAAGACCTAGATTTTCTTTATGGTGGTGACGGTAGTTCGCCAGGTCTCTGCTCCGTACAGCAAGATCGGCTTCACGATGGTATTGTAGACCCTGATCATTGTAGTAGTAGATCTTCTTCAGCTGATGGAAGGCTGCTCTGGCTTTGCCGATACGGGTTCTGACGTGTGAAAAGATTTAAAGTTTACTATTTTTTCAAACAATCTAGACGCCAACGCAATGCAATTCCGCCAACGCAATGTCTGGTAACCCGGTAAATTGTGACGTCATCCTTTGTTTACGGAACCTCACATGGAAGCGCGAAATACAAATACAACAAAAAAAATTCTATGTGGAAGACTGTAGCCAATAGTTACTAAATCAGTTTACCTACAAGTGTGTTGCTTTACTGATACATGTAAACAATACAAATTAATTATTGCTGCTCAGGAGGACCTATGACTGTAATCAGTAAAAACGATGTCAGTAAAAATACACAAGTCCTAAACTGAGTATTCAGTTTTCAGTAGGTGTTGGTCGGATAATTCAGCGGCTTCAAATCCACATGTGTCTACTCCTTCCGAGCTTTCTTGTTTGAGATCGATGTTTCTTTTTCTCAAAAGGAGCAAAAAGGACCGAAAAGGAGAGAAAAGGAGACCGAAAGGAGAGAAAAGGACACCGAAAAGGAGAGAAAAAGAACGAAAAGGGGATAATACCAAGAAAAGGAGCGAAAAGGACCGAAAAGAAGCGAAAAGGACCGAAAAGGAGAGAAAAGGAGACCGAAAAGAAGAGAAAAGGAACGAAAAGGGGAGAAACTGAGGACCAAAAAGGAGAGAAAAGGAACAAAAAGGGGAGAAAAGCACCGAAAAGGAGAAAAAATATCGAAAAGGAGAGAAACTATGATGAATTTAGTTGTGAAAGAAAATTATAACAATAAAACAAATATCACCACTTTATTAATGCCAAGTTTACATTCCCAAATTTAATAATAATTTTTAAAAAATAAAAAGACAAACAATTTTAAACAGGTTGCCCTAAACTAAATAGCCGTTCACACTCTAAGATTTATGTATAAAACTCTTAAACTCAAACCCTTTCATACAATACCGTTCACACAGTTTGACTATACAAGACGGAATATGTTATAACATACAAAAAGTCCAGATAAAAACGAAAATGATAATTAAATACTTGCAT